>CABEEJ010001121.1:127623-179952 GCA_901482245.1 Timema douglasi | reverse complement strand
GTGATCGATTGAAAACTGCCGCGAAATCGACCATTTGCCAACTCTTGGTTTAGGGTGTGCCGAATCTGGGGAACAATTATTAGCAGTTACATATTTCAAAGCTTAGCTTAGCTTATCTACTGTACATTGCTTACCAACCTCCTGTTTAATTCAGTGGTGGCTTGTGAAATATTATCATGTAAGCTAGGCTTTCAAATATGTATTATTATTATTATTATTATTATTATTAGCACTACGTCTTACTACCCGTTCGGGTTATACGCAATTACGCTAATGTGTAATGGTAGGGTGATTGTGAGATGAAATGGAGGACCTACAGTTTAACGTGTGATCCGAACCACGCTGGAGGCATGGCATTCCCCACAGCCAGAAGTTGTGATTAATACCCGTCTTATCAGAGTTGAAGGAAGGGTTTCGCAATCAGATAAATCTGTGCTGGTTTAAATATGTAACTGCTAATTATTGTTACCCCCATTCGGCATACTCTAAACCAAAAGTCGGCAAATGGTCGATCTCGCGGCAGTTTTCAATCGATCGCGGCGTAAGAAAAATATCTCGGAGTTAAAAGTAGATTTTTGAGTCTTATAAACCTCCAGATATATCAAGTAGGCTTCTTTAAAATGTAATTTAAGTTAACAAATTAACTTTGATAGGTTATATCTGGTAATGTTTAAAAAACATTGAGTACTTTTATGTGTTAGCCTAAATTACATTTATTTAATATATTTTTAGTAAGGTTGGTACCTAAATATTTGAGGAAAGGTTGATATTAAGTTATATATACATATATATGTTTAGCCGAAAATATAGGAAAAGTTGAATTTAGAATCGATGGGTGATCACGAGATAAATTAAAAATATGCTTACACTGCAAAGAACATAACACAACCGAACCAAACGTTCACATATGTTCAGTAACATTCACATATGACTTGCTTCAGTGGGTGCATGGTCTAGGCCTTAAGGTATTACTCCCGCAATATACTAAACTGCGGACTAGACTGAACACGGGGAGATCGGGGTTCGATCCCGGTCAGGTGCCATAAGGTTATTTTCCCTAAATGTTTCTCTTATATCTCTCAACGCAAATGTGGGTGCACTTCCTCTCGATTAAACTTTTCTAATCCCTAACATATTAGTATAAATGTGTACAACCCTAATTGTTAGTAAGACGCCGTGTAAAATAGCCCCATTTGATCACGTTCGACAGTGAACAGGTGCAGTTACACTAGAGAGATCAAATGAGAACTAACGCCGCCAGATAGGACGCAGTTCGTTCATGATCCGAAAGTTTGCAGGAAATTAGCGTATGTGATTTAATACAACTTTTATTATTTGATTTGATTTTAGGTCATGTCTGGGTTACATCAGTCGGTAGCTCAGTTTGCGGAAAGATCAGTCAGTACCAATGTACCGTGACTCAGGGGACGCCCGAATGTACTAATCGTACTTTCTTTACTTGGAGGCTCTTTCCATGTCCCTCATGAGATAAGAGGATGATGATTGTGAATATGAGAGTGTGGCGCCAATGAGGAGCTTATCTTGACTTAAGAATAATTAATCAAACCCTGGGGAACATGATAATTTTTTCCCCTTTAGAAGAAACAAAACCCCTCTACCAGATGCGAATTGAACACGTGACCTCTATACCCGAGGCCGGTAAGTTTTATAATGATGGGGTCAATAGAGTTCGGAACATGGTGAAAAGGAGTAGGGAAGATGATGAAGTTGAGTGGTAGTTTCATCGGTCCACTTCATTGTAAACTTAATTAAAACTCCACGAACAACAAGAAGGACACTAGGTTAAACACAACTGAACCCAGCCACTTGATGTGAACTGGACTTAGTACCCGGTCACAATGAAATAAAACAGAACAGAGCGGACACAAATATTCTTTGATGATTTGCTGAAAAACTGACAATAGTTGGAGCACATGAGAACTCGAATGAATGGGTGACTTGTGAACACGAACGAAGCATAACGAAGGATGTTTGGCACAGCTCTTTGTGCTGGTTAAACTGAACCGAATTTAGTGTTCACTACTATTATTATTAACACCGCGTCTTACTACTACCCGTTCGGGTTATACGCACTTACGCTAATGTGTAATGGTAGGGTGATTGTGATATGAAATGAAGGACCTACAGTTTAACGTGGAATCCGAACCACGGTGGGGGCCTGGCATTCCTCACATTCACAAGATGTCTTGCCAGAGGTGAAGGAAGGGTTTGGTAATCAGATAAATCGTTGCCGGGACCGAGGATTGAACCCCGACCGCCAACACAGAAGTCTGACACCTTACCCCTAGACCGCCAGGTCACCACAGTGTTCACTACTGTTCTTTCTGTTGTGTTCTCTCCAGTGTAACAATAACTTTATAAATTGATCGATCGGAGCCCTTAAAAGGTTGCCAACCTCTACTTTAAACTAAACAAACAATGTGTCAAATTAAAGAATAATTATATACCATACGTCAAATGGTATTATGTGACATTTGCGTGGAGGGAGTTTAGGAAATAATTTACTAAAACATTATACCCTCAATACACCTGACATGGTTTTGAACCCTGATTTACCCGTCATCAGCAATCCACTCCAATACTAGAGAGACGCCTTAAGTAAGTGACCGCAGATACGGGTAAGATTGAATTAATTCTAAAAAAAAAAAGTGAAGAATTTAACTTTTACAATTAAATAAGAGTATGATGGGTAAATATCTGTTAGAAATTCATAAACAAGAATTTACCGTTTATGTTTGAAAGGTTTGAAAGGGAAGTATCGCTGGATGATAAATTATTCCCCTCGATAATATATTTACCAGAATCCGGATTTGGATTATCCAAAAATTATCAAAAAATTACCCATTAAATTACCTAAAAATTATAAATACTAACTTCAAATATTCAAAAAATGAACTAAAAATATGAACGAAAACTATTTATGAATGCGTACTTTACAAAGTCATACTAAAAATACATATGAAATAAAAAACCTTTACCAACTAAACTTTTGCATTCTTTTAAATATAATATAACTTTACAAATATCTGCTTCAGAAGTAATAGCTACCCCCTCTAAACTCAACCTTCTCCAGCCTATATGCAATATCTCACCAGGAATGTGTGTTATACAACCCTACAAGCAAAGGGGATATAAAGTTTATTGCCTACATAATCCTCGCATTCAAACAAATGTTTGCTGAAAATAATTTGTATGTATTTATAAAACATTAGTATTGACGAAATCTTATTCAACATGAATGTCTTAATATGATTGTCTAAAAAAATTCTTAAAAATGGCTAAAAATGATACAAACCAAAAAAATGTAAACTAAAATGCCAAAATAACAAAAAAATACAATTCTTCAACAAGAGAATCATGAACAGAGTTTATGTAATTATTAATATTTTCTGTAATAAACTAAAAAAAAAAAGACATGTCATTAAAATCCAGATCCTGGTTATTACCTAATAGAAAATAGACTAGGTCACAACTATATCATGTAAATTCTTTTTTGTCGCATATTTTTTCTTTCCATATTAATAAATTATCTCAGACACTCATAATAATTGTATCAGTCATTTGTAAAATAACATGAGTCACAGAAAATTAGTTTTGAGAAAAATATTAAAAAAAACTATCTCTTGTGAGTAATTTTTATCTTAGCTTTGTGAAATTTTTACTCGATAACCATGAAACAGTGCCTTTTATTATAGAATTAGTACAAATGTAGTATAGTATTTAATATCTTGGTTATAATTTTTTAAATTCTGGGACTCAAGTTGTTTTAACAAGTACCCAATAAAAAACTTGAATAGCCTGATAAAATGTCTAGTTTTTATTAACTTTTAAGAATACACAACAATACATTAACCAATCAATTTATAGTGTTAAATTATATTGCTGATTAATAATATTTCTTATTCACAAATTAAATTCAAAATACCATATGAAACAAAAGCATTCTCACACAAAAAATAGTAAAACAAATTTCCATTTTTTGAATGGCAGCTTACACATACTCCTCATTTAACAAAAAAAACAGAAACATATTTTTTGTAAGATTCCTTTTAAAAACAAATAAAAAATAAAATAAACAGAATAAAAACACCATATATAACACAAAATATTACTTATTTTTTCTTAACTTATTCATAATCAACCCCCTCTATATCCAGATCTTTAGAATGAGTAGGCCACTGCATCAGTTTATTATAAAAATGCACATGGCCGTGTGGGATATATTGAAGGACATTTTTATGTCCTGAATTTTTTTTTCATTAATGACCACTGATGAAGTGTATTCGTTCTATGTAGTCGGTGGTAATATCTTCGTTGATTTTCCGAGCTTAAATCAATGTGTCTCTAATCCATCAATAAACGATTATGCAACTACAACTCCGGGAGTGTTGGCATCGTAGGTAAACATCGTGAAGCTTGTAATGCCAAAATACACTTTCTGATCTTTAGGAATACCTTTTCCCTGAGAAGCAACGGATGTGTTTTTCTTAAAATAGTGCGGCCACCAAAGCTTGAAATTAATAACTCATTATGTTTAACTATTGTTACTATAAATGTATTCTGTTTGCTCAATTTAATTATCAGTTCAGTGTACTCAGAAGGTTCATAGATTCCGTCAGAGTGCAGAATCAATCGTTTTGATACTCCAAGATCCCTATCACACGGAAGGTATGATAGTGTATGATTTTATTGAACCTCTTTGTGGCAGCTAGTGCAGTCATAAACCTAACTAACCGTGTGGTTTCTGTACTGGCAGCCCCATGCATCTGAGAAGAGGTGTAGTTCCTTTACTGTCTGTGGCACTTCATCAAGAAAGTGCAGACATCATTAGGTCCTTTTTTTTTCCTTCGCCCTCGTGATAGGAGTGAAACGATGCTTTTCAAGTTTTGATATTATGCACGCAGAAATTAAACACCCATAACTGTCTGTAGTAAAATATTTCCTGCACTGCTATGTCAGTAAGAGGCAGTTTTTGCAGGTAATCAAATGGAAGTGCTGCAATATCCACACGGTCATCACAGGTTTATTTAATGCTCTTCATAGCTGTGTAGAACTTATTACTTCTCCTCTTGGTTACCATGAGTTCTGCTGCTGCAAACCTTTTTGCATTGTCATTCAGATGTGGGCTCTTGAGATTTGGTCTTGTTCTTCACAAAGAGGGCATATATCGTATTTATGTCTGCCAAAGGACAAGGCAAAATTTTCTTTAAAATATTGTAGGTAAAACTTTTGCCAACTTTAACATTCGTGTATAAAACTTCAAACATTCCATGCTTCTGTCGAATATCCAGTCTTGTATCAAGATATTTGATTTCCCGATTAGCATAACGAGCTTCCTTCACAGGGAATGATTCAATGTGCTCCCTTATCAACAGACAAGTTTCTTCAAGAACTGCTCTTGAACAGGAATGTTTTCCGCGATGGTCCATAGGGTGCGCTCCTTGCTAAAGTACGAGTAAATTGCACAAACAGTGTACTCTGTTATGAGTAACTCCCTGGAGACATTTTACAAACAGAAATCCATTTGTTATGCGCAACAACAAAATATATATAAAAAAAAAAATATTGCTTGCCTTTAGTTTCTCCATTTGAGGACGTTTTTTTAAATTTATTTCATACATTTCTATTAGACCCTGAAGGTACAAATATTGCTTATTTTTAGTTTCAAATGATACAATTTTGTTAAAAATATATATTCTTTCAGGTTCAAGTATTTTTGAAAAACACTGTTGCTTGCACCTAAAAATTACAAAAACTAAACATTATTGACTGAAAGTACATTACACATTTCTCACCATAAACTAAGTAACCTCATATAAACACTGTAACTTAAATAGCAACGTGATCATGGATAAATATATTTTGTATTCCTACCAAAACATCACAACCTAAAATGAAGTATCACATTTACATACAATCATCTCCTTACTTCCTTGCTTGAATATTCTGCCTTCTGTGATTAGTGTTGGAGGCCCTTTACTTTACAATCCTTTATTTTTTCTCTTTTGTACTCATCACTGCTTATGACACCCTTCTTGTGCTTTTTAACTCCCGTAGGAATCGTGGAACAATTACTGTCAGACACCTTGTCGAGTACTGAGCAAGCCAGGTACAAAGTGTCTAGTGGTAAAACCGCATGAGTCCAGGACTGATTTAGTGTTCATTGGCGAAATCACACGAGTCTAGTATTGATGTTGTTTAGAAAGGAAGTCAAGATTGTATGCTCCTAGATAATGCAGAGCTAATGTGTGGACTGACGTTAATTTGGCAGGAATTGAAGCGTCTACCTCTAATTGCTATAGTAACGGTAACTCATTTTCGAGAAAATATGTACTCATGTGGTTTTACAAATGACAGATTCAATTGATAGTTACTATTGATGACGTAAAAAATACGTTAGACAGCTTTTAAGATATCAATGGGGTGGACAGGTAATTTTAAACTCCATTGCGTGGTACTGTTAAAGTTTCTGATGTAAGATACTTGAGATGTGAAATCCAATACCGATACAAAAACTTAATTTCATGCCTGCAATTACGTAAATATGCAATGTAATTATCCACTCGACGCTTTACTAACCTTTTAGGTTACCCATATTCTTACAATGTTGAGTTACAAATTAGGAAGGTACACGATAAAGGAAGTGTAACCTCATTTACATGGCGTGAGAGTGATAAAATATTTAGGTGGAAAAAAACCACGTAACATTCAGCCGAGATTCAAACTACGAGCATTTTGATATTAGCAAACAAGAAAAAGTATGTTACTTAAGACTTTTTTTTTCAGGTGCGGGTATTATACATTACATTGTTTTATTCACCACGTCTGGCTAACTATTTGGGTTATTCGCATATTTACACTGATGGGGTAGAGATGAGGAAGGAATAATTTAGAGGAAATAAACCCACATTTGTTCCTAGGGAGAGTGTAAAGCCATTTAGGGGGAAAAAACATATAATTACAGCCATCAACCCCTAGAGACACTGGCACCTTTGTCTACATGCCCACCGATGTAGGTATCATGTTATATAATTTCCTATTTACAGCCTCAGGAATGATTGTCATGGCCACATCAGACATCCTGGGAGTGATTATTGAGCGTCTCGACGCTCAGTATTATTTTTTCTAACACTGCGTTTCGTAGCCCACTCAGGTTATAGGCTTATGCACGAAATATACGAATGGTTTTAAGGCTTAGGAAGGTTATATTTAGAGGAAATGTATCCATATTTTCGTGGAGTAATAGTGGAAAACCATTTTGTAAAATTAAAACACCCTCAGTACATCCAACCAAGATTCGAGCCTCGATCTCTGCGTCATCGCTTAATATCGTTTTTTTCTCACCTGCCCCGACGTCTAGGAGCGTTTCTAGAGCGACGTCCACCCCCGTCTCCGCCGCTAGCTCAGTCTGGATTGGTCGCCCAAGTAGCTCCTCCACATCTGGCAACCAAACATTGTGGTATCACATTGCTCTTCAGGCATTACATTTCATATTAGTTTGATAAAGTTGTCTTTGAACCGCGTAATACCCGTTCAGGTTATACGCACGTGTACTAACTACGCTAATATGATATGAATGAGGAAGGTAGAATTCAGAGGAAGTGTACCCAAATTTGCGTGGAGAGAGAGTAGAAAACCATTTATGTAAAAAAAACACCCTCATTACTCCCGAATGGGATTTTAACGCTTGTCTCTCCGTCATTGACAGAGTAGTGACGCCATTTGACCACCAAATGGGGATTTAACATAACTTTTCTTATCACAATGGGGCGAGAACAGGTAAGAATACGGGTACATTGTACCCACCCAGATTATGAATGAAGGGTACCAATGTAATTTGTACCTACCTAGATTCTTAAATTAAACTACTATCTGTAGCTAAAAGACGAAGCCTTTTATATAAGCTGTATATTTGTTAACAAATTTGTTTGTAAAAATATTGAAAACTGGGTAAACACTCTAAACAAACTTGAGAATTCCTAGTGTTCAAAAATTTACTCCTTTCTTACAAATAATCTTCAGGGATTAATCTTATAATTTCAGAAACAATCTCACATTTAAACCTTCTCTCCAAACACACTCCATAAAAAAAATTCTCAATGGTGTCAGTCTGTAAGTGACTGACCGAGTGGCCGCCGCATGTTAGATAAGATAGTGTCAACATTTTCTGATAGAGGGTATCATGTAGTCAGTATAAGAACCTCACAGTCGTCGATCTCAGATTTCTGGACCGGAGCCGCTACACATTTATTCAAATAGCTCCTCATTTGTCCTAAAGGGGCTTAGTTTACTCCTTTACAGACCCACTGCTTCACGAAAAATTCTGGAAGCGCCGGGGATTGAACCCTGGATCTATAGCCAGGAACCCTAAACATTATACCACAGAGGCAGTCTCACTACCACCATCAAATTAAAAACGTTCCTAAGTTTCCAATATGTGAAAATTATTTATTTTATACAAAAGTCATCTTAAGGTACAGCCGAAGGGAGCGAAATTATTTTACAGTTTTTATGGACTTGGAACTTTTTGGCCAAAATAAATCAAATATTTCTCCAGTAGTAACATATAGTTTATTTATCTGCACATACTAATATCAACATATCTTGAATATCTGTCAAGGGTGTCCTTGAATGCTGTCAAAACTTTTTAAATAAAGAGAGAATGTTTTGACAAAATTCCAGGACACCCTTGACAGAAATTCAGTATCTGTTGATATTAGCAGAAAACTAAACTCTATGTTGCTATTGGAGAAATATTTGATTTATTTTGGCCAAAAAAATGTAATGCTATAAAAAACTGTAAAATTACTCGCGCTCCCTTCTGCCACACCTTAAAACTGGTCCTACAGTTAGAGGGTGACTTATGCTTATGTTATGTTGCATGAGGTTGAGTAATAAGCATGTTGAAGTTTTGTGCTTAAAACTTAGTTCTGAGATGGATTAAGTGGCAAAACTATTATATTTGATAATTACAGTTATAGCCGCACCTAAATATCGCATCATTTAAATTTAAAAATGAAACCCGTACACGGGAATCGAAACCTAGGACCTTTGATTTAGTACACCAACACACTAACCACTGAGCTATCCAGGAATAATCCCTTGCTCAAGGTCACTCCTCACTCATATTTTAAGGCAGAGTCTTTGATGGACGTGTGGAAATCGTCGACTATATATGACTGATCAATTAAGATCACGAGCTATCAGATCACGCAGACGCAGCCATCTTCGACTCGGTAGGGCTGCCAATAGTACAAGGACAATTGTGTCCAGTTGTCAAGTTTCAATTTAAAGTATACCAGTTCTAAGAGTTTAAATTAATTATTGTTATAGTAATTATCTATATAAAAAATTAGATGATTAATTTTTAAATCTGTGGGTGCTTCCACCTTTTACTTAAAGTATACACCGGTTTAAAACTTTAACTTTTGACGGTAAAACATTCCAAACTTAAGCCACTTGTAACTTTGATATGAATCCAGCCGTGTGTTGGGATCATACTTCAATTAAATTAATTTGTTTGCTAATACGTCACCAAACATTCCACAGTGGTCGGTGGTGCTGCTGTGGCTGACCTTATCGTCTGGGGTACTAACTGTCTACTATTCCTTGTTAATGAAAGTGCATCACAGTAATTTGTCTACTCTTTGTAATAGTTGATAGAAGTTTTTAAAAAAAGGTACATTTTAAAACGATTAAATCACAATCCGTTTAATTAACCATATTTTGCTAGACAATGTCTTGAAATAGCTCCACTAGTTACAGTCTTGAAGTAGCTCCAAACCTAAACAATTTACATCTGCATTTTTTGTTAGAATTAAAATCTTAAATCAGTTTTTTCAGCACTATTTAGCTCATACATACAAATGATGTAGTATATTGCTTTTTAAAAATAACTAGCAAAGCCTGGTCTTTGAGTGTATAAATAAAATACTGCTAGTTCAAACAAAAGACTTTCCAACGCCTTCTTTCCTCCCACCACCTCTCTCCTCCACACTCCTCTTTACTCCATTCAGCCCTCTGTCCCTTGCTCTTCCTCTCGGCCTCCTACCCCCTCCCCCTCCATAACCACTTTCCTCTCTCCATTCTTCTCACATGGCCATACCACCTTAGTCATGCCGTTTATATAAGTCCTGGACTGGTTCTTCCTTTACTATTCCTCTTACTCTTTCATTTCTCATTCTGTCAATTTTTTCCACACCGATTATGCTTCTCAGAAATGTCATTTTCCCTCGCCTGCGTTCTGCTCTTATCCTATTCCTTCATTACCCACGTTTCTGCAGCGTACGTCAATATTGGTAACAAATAGGCATTGTAGATCACTCGCTTGCATTTGTCTGGCATATCCAAACTTAGTTATTCTTTTTCCACAAAATGTAAATACTAAATTTTCTTAGCTATTTTATTCATAGAACAAAGTTCCCTACATTAAATTTACTAAACTAGTAATTTAAATAATAAATGCACATATACCCGCCTACGTCGAATAATAATAATAATAATAATAATATTTAGCACCGCGTCTTACTACCCGTTCGGGTTATACGCTTTGAGTACTAATTACTCTAATGGAATAGGAATTGGGAAGGTTGAATTAGAGGAAGTGAACCCGCATTTGCGTGGAGGGAGAGTGGAAAACTATTTAGGAAACACTCCCCCCCCTCCCAGTTCATCCGACCGAGATTTGAACCTCGATATCCCCGTCCTCAGCAGTCAAGCTCAACACGACAAGCGCGTTAGCCAACTACGCCATCGAGGCGGGTCTTAGCTCAATAGATAGACACGCTACTGACTGAGTTAGGTTGTCGGATATTGAAAAGAATCAATGGTTGCTTACATATACCTTTGAGTCGGGATGGATGCATTGTATAATGTATATTCCACAGTATTTTTGCAAACACATACACACATATACATACACACATACTCACACAACATCAAACTCCATAACAACTTTGGGCTCTAAGCTTATCTGCAATATGTCTGGTAGTGTCAGAAGCGGCAACAGCTCGTAAGGCAACCTCGCACTCACCGTCGAGATCCTGGGCGGCCGCCCCTAGGGCACGGTCCATGGTCTCTGTGATGACGAAATGCAGCTGGCGGTGAGAGTTTCTCAGGAAAGTAGTGGCGTCACTAAGCGCAGTGTGTAAAGCTTGTGGCGTCCGTCCCAAGGCGCCGGACATCTGCTCGTTCGTTACGAACATGGCCACTATACCGGCTCTAGCAAACAAAAAGTCACATTCGTGGGCAACAAATTATTTTAGTACATTTATATTAGGAAATAGATTCTATTTTTACTTTCTCTTGACACCTCGGAGAGAAAGTATTGCGATCGTCAAAAAATCGATCTCGAGATTTTGATAAATGTCGACGTTTCATGACCCCCCTGAAACAAAAAAAAAAGTAGTTTTCGCAATGCCATATGTCTGTACCTCGGGCTAGAACCAAAAATATGTTACCGATTGGGTTAAAACTTGGTATTTGGTATTATCATACGCCCCCCCACCCTCCAACGAGTTTTTGGAATTAGATATCTGACCCTAAATTTGAGGGTAGTTTACTGAAGGGAAAAAAAGAAAAAATGATTTTCTAGAAATTCGCTCTAACGATTTTGTTTAAATTTTATATATAGATACTGTGTATTATTATAAACAAGATGGCAACTCTTATTTTTTCATGAAAATGACTTTGAGGGTAAATTGCATGAGATAAATTTTCCAATTTTCATAATTTCTCCGCAACCATTTGGGATACGAAATTACCTATCATTGTAAAGTTTAAATACTATCAAAGATACAAATATTTTGTTTGAAATATTTTTATAAAACAAAAAATTTATGAGCTATAAGCAAATATATATACTTTTTAATTCAGGTGTTTGAAAATTAATTTGTTCTTATGCTCTTTGGTGGACAAAGATATTTCTCTTTTCTCCTTTTTCTGCAACAGTGCTCCTAGTTCCTAATGCCACAGAGTAAGTAACAATGTATATTATTTCAGTTATGATCTTTGGTGCAGTGTTTTTACAACAATGTATATACCTATTATTTGGCTTCGCAAATTTGATAAGTGTTTAATAAATGTATATTTTAAAATAAAAACTAGATAAAGTCTGTGTGGTGCACTATACAATATTTTTTTTGCGTGTGGCTTCCAAACCAACTCAATTCTCCGACGAACACATACTCTGACAACCTTGGTTCAGTCTGTAGCACACCTTTATTCTGAGCCAAGCATCCCGGGATTTATTCCCGGCAAAGCTGAAAAAAATATCGTTCATTAAATGTGATATTCCCCTTTCACAGTGCTGGGTGGTGTGTCTGTTCTAGATTCAAGTTAGTTTATATGTCATGTGTTGATATAATAAGTTGGTTCAGAAATTATGATTTGAAATACATAAAATAGAACAATAAACTATAATAAACACAACATTCAGTCTACTGGTAGAAAAATACATTACTGGAAGATAATAAATAACAATAAGTACAACTGTTGTTTTTTTTTGCCATGGAAGGAATCAAGCTCCGAATCTTTATCTCAATATACAGGATGGGCTGAAACAATTAGACGATTTAAATTTGGCGCTACGCCCACAGAGTCCGACAACGTACTGAGGTTCGCCTGACGTCCATGGGAGCTGACCTGAGTGACATTATCTTCAAAAAGTGGAAAAATGTAGTATATAGTTTGATTTTATTTGGCTAGAGAATATACTTACTTTTCAATTAAAATGTTAATTATCCAGCTACTAACTGTCTAATTTTTTTCGGCCCCACCTTGAATTACCACTAAGCTAAAGGGTAGGACATAAATTAGCATTTATAATCCATTGTGTGTATGGTCATGACCAAAAATGTGATATTATTAACTACAATCTATAAGAGACCCGTATCGCCCGGACATTCTAACTAAGGTTTCAATCTCGTCTTGTCTGGTACAATGGTGTAGTAAGACGTGGTGGTAAATTAAAAAAAAAAAAAACCCAGAGCGTCAAGTGTGATGTTGTGAAACACGTGTTCCCAACAGAACACTGATCTCTAAAGTTAAATAACTAACTCTGGCTGGTATAGTGACTGATAAGAATTCAATGTCAGTCAAAAGTTTATAAGTGTATTCCCTTTTTATTTAAATATTTCAGATACCAATTTCTATTATGACTGAAACATCTGTAAACTGCTAGTACTCTTGAATTAGTGTCTGCCTTTGATGACAATGAAGAGGGGTGGGCTCCCATCATTCCCTCTTTCCTCATTATAATAGGCTAACTCGAGGGGGGGGGGTCTGCTTACTATTCTAGGTGAGTACTTATTAATGTTGATAGAACATACGTCGAGTTGGGAATTCTGGATAAGACACTACACTACATAACTGTCATAGTAAAAGTCATATTTGATGGCTAGACAAATTTCTAGTCTAATTTCATATATTCATATGTCAGGTCATGGGATCTCCAGCTGTAGGTTTCGTCTTACTACCAGTTCAGGTTATACGCATGTATGATAATTACTCTAATGGGATGGGGAAGTAATCTTTCGTTTGGAGGTAATTTACCCGCATTTGCGTGGAAGGAGAGGAGGGGAACCATTTAGGAAAAACCACCCTCAATAGACCCGACCGGGATTTGAACCCCGATTTTCCGGTCTTCAGTAGGCCAGTCTAGCGTGAGAGGGACGCCTTGGACCATTTTGCCAACTTAGCGGGTTTGTTGGATGTTATCAATACCTGTAAAATCGCAATATTTTTATTTGTCAACACGCCTTACCACCCATCCGGTTTATACGAATATACGCTCTTTACGCAAATGCGTAAAGGATGAGAAAGGTCAAATTTAGATGGAGTGTACATCATTAGATCTTTTCAAGAAGGTGAACAAGCTTATATAGTTAAATAGGAAGACTCGTTCAGTTTGAGCTGTTCGTTCACAAACTGCAAACTACCCTGAAGACTCACCCTAACAGAATCATTATGAGCTGCAGCACGAACAGCAGCGCCCTTCTGCGGCAATCCGATGCACCACCCTCATCCTCGTCGCCGCCACTCCAGCCGGAAGCCCTGGTGTTGTCGACGTGACGTCTCTGACCCAAGAAGGAGCAGCACGCATGCGCCATGACGTAGCAAGGCAAGGTTATAGCCATCAGTACCCCAACCGCCAGGCACGCGATGAACCCGGCCTCCACTTGAAGAGCCTTCAACATTGCAACATCTCTCAGGATTTTTGAAAAACATTTTAAATAATTTTATAAGGAACGTTCAAGATTATTTATAATATAATTCAATGTAATGTAATCATAATATAAGTACTATAATTTGATTAATACACGAAGAATTTGCAACAACGATCACAAGTCATGGAACATTATAATACAAAATTATATTTTTTATTTTTATCAATTTATTTATAATGTTTCAAGACTTGTAATCGTTGTTGCCAATTTTTCGTATATAAATCAAATTATAGTGCTTATATTACTATACCATTATATATATATATATCTTTCATGTTAAATTAACACAATTTGTACTATTTTAGTGAAAATTGAATTCTATTATAAATAATCTCTCAGGAGTTCAACACTTTTCCAAGTTGGTTTGTACTATTACTTCAAAATTATATAATATTTTTATTTTCTAGTTGGAAATATCACCTCCATCACGGGTCACGTGATTTTAGACGCTAGAGTCGTAATTCCCAATATCACAATTGACGAGGATTTTGAGATTCGAGTCCCAATCAAAGTGACAGAAGTTTCTTTTCCGCATACCAAACCCTTCCTTCACCTCTGACAAGACATCTTGTGAATGTGGGGAATGCTCAGGCCTCCACCGTGGTTCAGATTCCACGTTAAACTGTAGGTCCTCCATTTCATCTCACAATCACCCTACCATTACACATTAACGTGAGTGCGTATAACTCGAACGGGTAGTAAGACGCAGTGCTAATAATAGTAATAATAATAATAATAATAATTCTTTTCCGCAAGGGAACTGTACTCGTGGTTTCTTCATCCTCTCTAAAAGCTAATGTAGGTTAACATTTTATTAGACATCTTACTCAGACGTATACCTTGTATCAAGATAGTATTTATCCTTGTACCCGCAGCGGTGGGCATAGGCACTAAACGCCAATCTCATTTAGTCTGATTTGCCACTGACGTGGTAGGATGGCTAGAAACCCCGGTCGGGTGTACTGGGGGTGTTTATCATAAGTGATGTCCCAATATCCCTCCACGCAAATTTGAATATATCTCATCTAAATTCTACCTTTATATTTTGTCTTTAGCATCCCGATACCTTTTGCGGAGTATTAAATGTGATTTTTACTGTAAGAGACCTACCTGTGGACCATATTGCTCGTTTAGAGATATCAGTCCGTAAAGAGCACCCTCTGGTTGTTTTCTTTAATCTGGGGAAGGTTTACGACACAACCTGGTGACAGAGGATATTGAAAAGTATTTTTTGATTGAGTTTTCCGTGAGAACCTCTATATTTTTATATCTAGTTTTACATCAGATACTTTCAGGTAATGTTAAGCAACACCTTATGTGGTGATTTATTTTATTCGTGAGAATGGAATATCTAAGGTGGTATTTTAAATGTTATTTTATTTGCTGTAGCAATTAACAGTATTGTTAAAAGTTTGCAATATTCTGTCAAATTACGTCTCTTTTTTTTATGACCACTCAATTTATTGCAGTTCGTCTAGTCTCCTCAGGGCTGAACGGCGAATACATCTTGCTGTTAAGTCAATGAATGGGGGCGCCCCGTAATGGCTTTCATTCCCTGCAACCAAATCGAAGCTTGTTTACTTCTATATACTGCGTGGTGTACTTCCAGCCCATTGTGTTTTAATGGACAATGTTTTGCTATCTGTTTCAACAACTGTTTGGTTCCTGAGGCTTTTATCCGATTTTAAACTTCGGTGGATTCCCTATTTTGAATATTTGAAAGAGAGTGGGGATAAAGACCCTCAATTGACATAGGATCTTAATTATGGATTTATCTAAAGGTCTACAGATGTATCCACGTTAAATATGCTATTTTAGAATACTGGCAAGAAATAAGTTTTAAAAAATACAAACAAATATTTTATGTGTTAACATTTATAACATTTTACATACTAGTATTAATATTTCCCAAATATTTATATTATCTATTAAAATTTAGTTTTAACTGGTAAGACTTAACGTATAAATATATTTAAATTGTTTAAGTAACTTTTATAACTGTCAAAAGTATCAAATCTGCATTGTAAGCCATGGCATGTTGCCAACTATTTTGGGATGCATTTCACCCTACCATGTATTTTATGAAACCAATGGCAAGGCCGGGTGAGATTCGTATGTTGTCGATATTCATCACGTGTGGGATAGTCCTTTCGACGGCTATTCACAACTCTCCCTGATGAGTTGCTCCCGGGAAGATGCGCTTATCTCGTTACCATTTCAATTTTTGGCAAGTACCCTAAAGAAACAACACCTCGGATTAAAGTAATGATGAGGAATTTTAATGATCAGATCTCCATCCGCTTTCAAGGATTAATTTTCATCTATATGGATGGTTTGGAGCATCCTTGGGATGTGTTTTAGTCGTGGAAGGTTTTAAGTTTAAGTTTGGGATAACTCTCGTCAGTTTTACTAGAGCGGAATTAAACTACACCTTTAAATAGTTGTTCTCTGTAGTCTATATCCTGTTACAGTACTGTTTGCTCGTAACTGTTCAGAGTCTATGAGTGCTTTAATGGCATTATCTACTTTGTACCCTTGAAATACTCTCGTGGAGACGATTCACAGATAAATTTAAACCTCGATCATTTAAATCACCTTATATTGGATTCAAGGTCACGCTGCTCTCTCAGGTAATGAACTGATGAACCAGGCAGCCAAGGAGGCAGGTTTGGGTTTTTAGATCTATGTTCTTCGTGGGGTTCTTCCGCATCGTGCACGAACAGTGGTTTTCGATCCCTGTTTGATGTAAGCTGTAGCCCATCAGGGACAATATATCCCTATTCTGCGCGTTCGTCTAAATGAGAGGGGGTCATCGTGACTAGACTTCACGTAGAGTATATTATACATTATTAAGATTAAACACGGATTTTTTTTTTCATTAAGAGGGGATCCACCTGTAGTGTATGAGCTCTTCGATGCTCCCCTTAGTGTGTTCCACATTCTGGTGTAGTGTCAAAAGTATGTCCCTATTCGCCTGACTCTTGATTTTTGTTATCACCGCGTTCTACCCTTCGGGTTGTACGCTTATGTACTAATTGGGCTCATGGTTTTAGAGATTATGAATGTTTTATTTAGAGGAAGTGTATGTGTATTTGCGTGAAGGGAGAGTATAAAACCGTTTAGGATTAACTCCCTCAATAAACCCGACCAAGATTTGAACCTCGATCTTCCTGTCATAGGAAGTCTAGTCTTCTGCAAAAGTAGGTTATATTTATATGAATTGTACCAACATTTTCGTGAAGGGAGAGTGTAAACCATCTAGTACTAACCCCACTCAATTAATCTGACCTAGATTTTAACTCGCATATCACCAGTATCTGCAGTCTAGTCCAACAGTCCAACACGAGAGTGGTGCGCTAGAACATGCGGTCACCGAAGCTGGTCTTGATTTTAATGGTGACCTTTATTATATGTTACATGATAGTGTAGAAAAAGTAATTTGTTTACTCCGTTTTATAATACAGGCGAATCTTTTCAATATTATCTGCATCATACTTTTAGAAAATATTTCAATTAGTTTTGATCACGTATAGAAACTGATTTTTAACATATATTAGAACGTTATCATTCACAAATGAGCTAATTTTCTGTTCGGAGTTGGTAAAATGTTTATATTTCCTTTATCCAAATGGGAATTTGAAGGGTTCTATATTAGTTTATAATTTTATTAGATGCTAATGACCATAATCTGTTGACATCATAATAAAAATTATTAATCTAACGTTTCCCCCTCCCTCCTCCTTCCACTTTTATTCAAGATTGTGTGAATGCATTTCCTACTAAACTAACTTCTTCAATCTTATTCCATTGATTAAACAGAAAATAGCCGTGTGTTAAATGTATAGATTATAAAAAATGTATGCCTGGCATTCAAACCCTAGCCCTCTTCTAATCAGCAGTCATCTGTAACAAATGTTAACTTCATTTTCTTGTGGTTTCTAATATATATATATATATATTTGTTTCTACTAAAATGGTGCGAGTAAAAATGATTACAAATATAATTTGTTTCAAATCAATCGTCTTAAGAACATTTGGTCAAGGATATACATAAACTGCCGTAGATAAGCATTTGCAAAAGTGATAAAAATATTTTGAACATTCTTAACATTAACGTGTGTATTAGGATTCTGGGTCCAATAAGAGAAGAAGAAGAAGGACAAATAGTGCTATACATGAGATGGTGAAACAGCAGTAGGGCAGAAAATGCGAGCGAATAGAATTAGAGGGGCAGGCCATGTGAGCCATGATACCAGAAAGAAGCCCGAAGGTGGTGCTCAAAGACATTTCCGAAAGCCCAAGACCACTTGGGCCTCCCAGAACCAGATGGAAAGATGAAGTCACCGAGGATCTGAAGGAATTAGGGGTGGAAGAAGATGGGAGGGAAGTGGCCCAAGATAGAACAAGATGAAGGAGGCTTGTGAGGTTAGCGCGTGGTCTCCAAGGCTTTTAATAAATAATAATAATAATAATCATAATAAGTATGATTTTGGTATAAAGAAACATTTAGAGTATACAAACTTTTTGTGGTCAACATTGATCAAATTTCACTTTACTACAAGCAATATTTTATAGGCTTTGATAATCTCTATCAAAAGTAAAATTTGAAGATCACATACATTTATACAAAAGCATATTTAAAATTTATTTTAAGTGTTTTTTATAACGTTGTTAAAAGAGATTCTTCCAACAGAGCATACTCTTATTTATTTTTTGATTAAATAACAACTTGGTAGTAATCCCCACCTTCCTTAACCTTATTAAACCGTTCAAATTTAAAAAAATCTACCAGCCCAGAACTCATCCTTCATATTCCTTTATTTTCACTTTGTCTTTGTAACATTTTGGGATAATGAGGCGGCTCCGGTTCCCAAAAAGTTAGGTTACCTGTGTGATCAAGTTGACTACAGACATCCGGCTCCACAATACGTCCCGCAGCAGCTCTGAAAAAATACATTCTATTTTTAAAGTAAAAATACATTATTACTTTTTGTTTTATTTAGTAATCAGCATTTCATTTGTAAAACAAACTAGAATTTTTCCAACAAACCGTTAAGACCATAAAACTTTAATTGGTAAACTTTAGTATTTAAATAATACTCCCACAAGATTTATAAAAGGAAAACAAAAATATAATTTTGGATTTTTATATTTTATTTTGTTTTATAACAATAATTTAATTTCAAAAACGGATTTATAGGATTACAGTAATCTTAATTTTTATCTGTTTACGTTAGTGTAATATTCGCACAACATTTCATTAAGAATAATTACTTAACAATTTTAATTTTATTTACTAGTTGTGAATTCATGATAAAAAAAAAGTTACAGTTCTTCAATTAATCATTAATATTAACTATTATTGTATGTTTATATCTTACTATAGTGGAATACCAGGGAAAACAATAGGAAAATTGTTTTAGATATTTTTCTACTAATATTTAAAATATTTATCAATATCTTGGTTATTGTTTTAAATTTGTCAATACTCGGTGTCAAATTACATAGCTACAAATTATATTATTTGACATATGCATATATGAAAGTCGTTTTAGTAACTTTCGTTACTGCCAGGAAGGCCTACCTACCAACGTAGGACAATCACATTATACTAAAGACTACAACCTTCAGTAGCATTTCAAAATTGTCTCTTTAAACATTTAAATACATGGAAAGTAAATTCACATTTTGATTTCAAAATTATGAATTTTATAAAATGTAAAAATAATAATCAAGATTGTAGAATGATAAAGAGAGTTTGGATATAAAATGTTATCAAAATGGTTACAGTGGATTTCGAGAAAATCAATTTTTTCTCTGTTTGCCCTTCAGTAAACTATTCTTAAATTTAGAGTTAAATATCAAATTCCAAAGCCCCTCGGTAGGGGGGAGGGGCTCATGAAAACCCCTGATACCCCTACAAGTAACACCTTCACTCCAGTAATCACAGCTGTATATTGAAGATTATTACTAGTATCGCTCATATCTTTGCCACTTTCATATTTGTCAGAACTATAGGTAATATAGAGACAGATAAATGAGTGTAACAACTTTCTCTAGTTAATACCAGAAAATACAGTGCATTGTAAATACTATATTTGACCAGACTTTAATTAAAAACGAAAAAGAAAATTAAACACTATTTTGTATGCCAAACATATATGTTTATAATTATTAATGGTAAATAATCGGTAACTTTAGCTAAATTATTATTATAAATAATAATAATAACATTTGACATACATGTTTTGATCTGGGTGCAGTGTACTTGTTTTGATTCATATTTATAGCTATAATAATTTAATTAATATATATGTGTATATATATATATATATATATATATATTTCTTTGGGTTTGTACACATTTAAGATGAGATTTCTCCTTAAACTTTTAAAAGTGATTTATTATAAACAAGGCTCTAATTTAATAAATAAAATGTCTTTGATAAAATTGATGGTTGACCAGTTAGCCCTGCGTCTGTATCGGGTTTAATCAATTTACAATTTAGATGCAAATTTGAGGTATGCGTGAATTGTTTAAAATGTACGTTATACTTTAGATGCAAAATTAAGGTAAGCGTGAAATGTTTAAAATATACGTTATACTTTAGATGCAAGATTAAGGTATGCGTGAAATGTTTAAAATATACGTTATACTTTAGATGCAAGATTAAGGTATGCGTGAAATGTTTAAAATGTACGTTATACTTTAGATGCAAAATTAATGTAGGCGTGTAATGTTTAAAATGTACGTCGCTCTTTAGATGCAAAACTAAGTTAGGCGTGAATTGTTTAAAGTTCATTTTGCACTTTAGACGCAAAATGAGGTTAGGCATACATTATTTAATGCACGTTATACTTAAGTCTCAAAATTAAGGTAGGTATGATATGTCTACTAACGTGACGACTTACCGACAGGAAAGTCGTTAGGTTGTATGAGTGAAAGGAATCCACCTATATAGCCGAAGGGCGATATTTCCTCAGAAAGTCCCAAATCGTGAATATGGAACTGATCCCCTTTGGGAACTTCTTGGAATTGCAGAATTGGATTGTCAATCATACGATTGGATGTTATGGATGACTTTCTTTGATGCTGTGCTGCGATTACGGGAGGTTTTCCCCAGATTGACGGATCCATACCATATTTAACTACGACCCTATTTGAATCTCCAGTCATATCGAATGTTTTCAACAGCTCATCATGGTCTTGTTTCGTCAGTTTCACCCAAAATAATTCCCTCTCTTCTGAATATTCTGCACTCGTGTCTCTTGAACCTCTCAAGTAATCCAAATGAACGACTGCATTGACAAATTTTCCTGAAACATTTTTAGGAACTTTGTCAGGTCTCGTGTTTAGCATCATTTTACCTACGGCCAAACTATTGTTAATAGATCTATCTTGGACATTAAGGTCGATATTTATTTCTAAATTATATTTTGTTTCTTCATTTGGATTGTGTTTCTTTACTATAAATGTCTCGTCTCCGTCTAAGCACCCCAAAGTATCATTTTGGCTTTCTTCTGATTGAGTTACAACTGTTTTTGGGAAGGTTTCATTAATCTTGTGCTCTCTTTTAACGTTTTCTTCAAATAAATTCATGTTTTTGCAAATGTCATCATTTGAGTTTGTATTTATAACCGTAACAGCTTTAAATTCTTCGTAATTAATTGGTTTTATCGGAATTGATAAATTATATTCAGCCAATTTTTCTTCTTTTTTATGTTCTGAGACTTCTTGACCATTTTCACGTGTATCTATTTCCAAACCGTGTTTGACTTGTTTCTCTGGAACTGATGTATTCACCTTGTAAGTGTAGTCCATTTTAATAATGGTGTTCTTTTCAGATTTAGTATTTACCATTGATGTCTTGTTTACTTTCATATCTGTACTTGTCAAAAAAGGAGTTTTTGGTGTTGTTTTACTCACCATAGTTATTGAGATAGGATTATCAACTTCTTCCTCAGTGCTGGATTTATCGTAATCTTGAAATGAGTGACCTCTTTCACTGCCAGCAGATTCTGTGGTTGGGGATGTCAGAGTAACATCTTCAGGTAACTTCGTTTCCAAACAGATTTCTTTTCTTTCTATCTCAATTTCAGTTTTTTCTTTACCAAGTGTCAAATCTTCTACTTTGAATGTGTTGAGAACTGGAGCTCTACTTTTTAAAGATCCAGAATTTTCATTTTTATACCAGTCCTTCTTTGTTTGATTACTTCTAAAGTTGGGAGAGAGAATTATTCTGCTTGCCTCAGTATTCGAATTAATCCTTTGATTGGTTTCTTCACCGGAATATTTCATAATCGGATAATCAATAGAGGTTTTCTCAATAGTGGTATTTCTGATGTTTAGATTCTCTCCACCCGTGGGTTCAGAGTAGTTTTGAATATGTTCAGATAAAACATCAACCGCCCCGTCTCCTATTACATCTTTCACTGTATCACAAGGGTCCGCGTTGCTTTCACATGATTTACTCGTGGTCACTGATAATCCATCACAGTTGTTGAAGGTAAACGCCATTTTAAGTAGTAAGATACAAGGAAAAAGCCAAGATAAAAACTTCATTATTTATTATTATTATAACGCGACCTTTTTATATATAAAATATGTATACACTTTGAATTGTCATCCGAGAACAAAAAAATAATTTATATTTTCTGACAAAATAAATATTTACAGACTTGAAAGAGATTAATCTTTAAATTTAATTAATGAATAAATATACACAGTGAATTTAGAAATAGTTTAAAACAAACTATTTTTAGTTAGCCAGTTTTATTGCTAAACAAAACACAACGCTGTAGGTTTGATACAAGTTTCAAAGTTATGTTACTGCTATGCGCCGCCATTGATAGAGAAAGCTGCAGTTCGAATAGATCGTTCGTCACTGGCTCTGTATGTATATTCCGCGCCGTGGCCCGACTTGCGACTTTTGTGGCTTCCCAGATGGCTAACTTAATCTTTAGTTGTTGTTTTTTAGTACCGCGTCTTACTACCTGTTCGGGTTATATGCTTTTAAGTACTAATTACGCTAATAGATTATGAATTGGGAAGGTTTAATTAGAGGAAGTGTGAATTTGGGGAGTGCCAGGCCTCCACCGTGGTTCGGATTCCACGTTAAACTGTAGGTCCTCCATTTCATCCCACAATCACCCTACCATTACACATTAGCATAAGTGCGTATAGCCCGAACGGGTAGTAAGACGCGGTGCTAATAATAATAATAGAGGAAGTGAAGCCGCATTTGCGTTGAGGGAGAGTGGAAAACCATTTAGGAAAAACCACCCTCAGCTCACCCGACCGAGATTTGAACCTCAATCTCCCCGTCCTCAGCAGTTGAGCTCAACACGACTAGCGCGTTAGCCAACTATGCCACCGAAGCAGGTCAGATTTAATAAAACAATTCGATTCATTCATCAAATGGTTTAAGATAGTGTTCCGCAAACGGTGTGCCGTGGCGGAAAATTAGGTGTGCCGTGCGGCCACAACCCAGAGGAACAGACAAAGCTATTCAATAAGAACATGAAGAAAGTTGGTACGATCAGGAGTCAAGCTTCGTTCGAATTTCTTATTTAATATTTTTAATATCCTATATCTGACAAAATGAAAAACTTTCGCGCTAAAGTTAGATTTATGGTTTAACCAAGTTACAAATGGTTTGAATGAAAAGTTTAAAGATGTTAAAGAACAGGACATATAAAAATAACTTTAACCTTTAATTTGGGGTTGAAAGGAACGCGAGAAAAGACAAGTTTTATTTTCAATTTTTATAGCAATTCTTTTTGCTAAAATAAATAAAATATTGGTCCAATAGAAATGTAGAGTTTAAATTTATTCACATGGTGAAGGGAACGTGTTTTATTTTTTATCCCATGGCATATATAACCGGAAAGATATAACGTTTAGGAACAATCGCCTTATGTGTAGACTATTAGGCGTTCTGGTGGCACAGAACTTTACCCAGGGTGCACCTTGGAGGTTGTCTACACGTCGCACCCTCAATGAGATGACGTGAGGATAGTGATTGTGAAGTGATAGGTCCGGTGTGAGTATTAACCAAACTTTATCCTAATTACTCAAATCTTTGAAATCGTTAGGATAATACCACTCAAGGGAAAAATACCCAAGGTACAAGTCGGGAATCCAACCTGGGACGCCTAAGTTAGGAGTAAGATGCACTGACCACTACACCAGGAGGCCAGTTAACAGTATGACTGAATATATTAACATTTGATAAAATACTTTTTAAATGAAGAGAAAAAGTTGTCATTACATTCCAGATATTCAATAACTCTTGATATCCCCACGTGAAGAAAATTAAACATTACGTTTCTACTGGAGAAATATTTGATTTATTTTGACAAAAAAAAACTTTGCAATAAAAACTCCAAAATCGCAGCCTGACCTTTTTTTAACGTCCTCTTCCTTCCTTATTATTGGAACATTTGAAGTAATTTCAGGGAAAATAAAGTTTATACTTTCTTAATTATAATTTACCGTACACCCATTAGACTGGGTGCGGAATCCATTTTATATTACCGTGGCGTGTAACCAAAACAAAGCAGTGTGATGAAAAAAAAATAGGCTTGTCAGAACTTAAAAAGTTTGTGGAGCACTGGTCTAAGTCGTCACCCTCACAATAGACTGGACTGCCAATTGCGAGGGGATCGGGGTTCAAATCTCAGTTGGGTGCACCGGGGGAGGTTTTTCCTTCATGGTTTTCCACTATTTCCCACGCAAATGTTAATACACTTTCTCTAAACTGCAACCTTCCCGATCTCTAGCTCATTATAGTAATTATTACGTATGCGTATATTCTTAACGGGTAGTAGACCCGCCTCGGTGGCGTAGTTGGCTAACGCGCTTGTCGTGTTGAGCTCTACTTCTGAAGACGGGAGATCGAGGTTCGAATCTCGGTCGGGTGAACTGGGGTGGTTTTTCCTAAATGGTTTTCCACTCTACCTCAACGCAAATGCGGGTTCACTTCCTCTGATTAAACCTTCCCAATTCTTAATCCATTAGTGTAATTAGTACTTAAGGCGTATAACCCGAATGGGTAGTAAGACGTTGTGCTAAAAAAGATATATTTATATAAAATATGTTAAATACATTAAATTATATTAATATATTCTTAGATAAATTTAATACTTAGTTTAAGTTTCTTAAATCTATAACATTACTTTTAAGATAATATTTAAAAACCAACCTAGAGTCCAATTCATAGCTCATCCATCGTATTTAGTCAAATTATTATTATTATTCAATTAAGTTTGCATAGTGTTATTATTTTTATTATTAATAATAATATTTTATATTAATAATGGGGCAGGCCCTATATATTTTTTGTAAAATTAAGTTGATTGTACAAATATTAAATAAATAAAAGTTCATCAAACACATTCATAGGAAAAGCAGACTAAAATCATACATCTAAAAAAATATCTTTATATCACCAGCTGATGGCATGACATTTAAAGATTAGTGTTCTCTTTTTGGTCCAGTCACTCAGTACTCCCCCATTCCTCCACCCCCGCGGAGGGGTGGGCGTGTAAAAGCCTGTGTTAGTCAGTGAGATCCCAAGGCAACTTGGAGGATGTCCTCATACATCGTCAAGAGGTGGGCGGTATCGCACTTTATCTTCTCAGCTGGCGAAAGAAATCTCGCACAGGAGAGCTTTTAACTCTAGTGGAAAAAGGTCTTATGTCTGGTGATAGACTCTCATAGGATTTGACTTATTTGAAAACACAGTTAGTGATTTCAAGCCACATCAGTGGTCCTATGACCTAACGCGTCGATTTCCATTGTAGGACTGGATTGTTGATTGAGAGGAGATAAGGGTTTGAATTCCAGTCGGGTGTGTTAGGGGTGGTTTTTAAATAAATCTACAACCCAACCACGCAAATCCGGATAAATTTGCTCTAAAATTCTATCTTCCTCATTAGAGTAATTAATGTATGCGTACAACCCGAACGGATACTAAAATGCGGTGAAAAACGTGTATTTCTTAGAATTCTGTAGAATTCATTGGATACTTGTGAGGTGATGGCTGTGGTTTCAATAAGAGCTCTCATTAGTCAATGATATTCACACGTCCATTACAGAATCTGCTTTAAAATATGAGTGAAGATTTACCCTGTGTAAGGGGGGATCACTGGGTAGTTGGTGGAACATTAGTGCGATAATTCAAGGGTTTTGGGTTAGGATTCCCGTGTTCAGGTGTAATTTTCCAAGCTAAATGAAATAATGAGTTAAACTATGTTAATAAAATGAAGAGTTAGTTTTTGTTTGTTTATGAGCATTGATCGATATCTACTGAAGCAGAGAGATGAAATTTTAAAATGGGTAACCCCTGTGCAGGAACATGTGAACCTCAAAGCCGAAATTTTAAATTATTGATGAGATTTAAAAAAAATTATTATAAACTGGGTCGGAATAAGTAGAATTAATATAGTTATTTTCTGTTTGTTTGAAGCAAATAAAAGCGTTTCCCGGGGTAACCATGCAATCCATGCTGTAGATGTACTTCTGCTAGTCTTTTTATAAAACTTGAAAAATATATATATTTAAAAAAGGGATGTCTCATACACTCAAATACGTGGAACAATTTCAACAAAATTTGGCAAAATTTGGGATATTCCTTGAACATTGGCCAAAATACATTTTTTTTGACAGACATGGTGAGTCTGACATCTTAAACCACATACACAACGGTTATTCCCTATGAATATAATGTACTATTGAATATAGTATTAATTTGTTTTGTTTTCCTATCTTGATAACCAAAGAAAAATATCAACTTCAAATTCCAGGATAAGTTATGGGAGATATTTCAACTTTAAATCCAAAGAAAATTTTTTTAAAACTGTAGTGACGATAGTAAACTGGAGGGAGTGAGGGCTATTGATGATAGAACTACTGGTATATTGATTACAACTTAATAAAATGTATATATGGAGTCTAGTTCTTTCTTCCACTGAAGACCAGTATAACAGGCTATCACCTGGCTGCATGCCAATACTCGGCGGGCGTCGTATGGATTTCAGAAACCCTTTAAGAGTCGACTGCCCTGCAACACCCAGGCGACTGTTACTGTAACAATAATGCCCTTATCTAGGACGATAAACGGCGTGGCTATGTGGGTGCTTAATGAGTCCTAATTTGACAGGAAAACAGCTCTTCATATACGTATATTTTACAACTTAATAGTGAAACTGCGCACTTTACGAATTGGACAAATTTTTGTCTATTTTCGTGAACTGGCCTCTTCTCTTGACCATTTTGCGAACTGGAAAGAAATTGAATTAACTCTTGCCCTTTTTATGAATGGGAACTTATTGTACTATATACTTCAAGCTTAGATTGAATTTATTTTAAGATATACTAAACTAACTCGACCTAACTTAACCTAACCTTACATTCTAAAACGATAAAAAGTTAAATTAACTTATGAAAGATTATGGAACATTTGAATTTTTTTGTAAATTGACCTAAAATATTTAATTCAAAGTGGGATTCTGAGAATAATTTTTCATGATAAATAAGAATACGTTTTTATTAATACATTTTAACAATTTGGTTTAGAATTTATATATAAACAGTGATTAATCTTACTAACAAGATGACATATTTGTTTTTACCATTAAAATATACTTGAGAACCGTTTACTAAAAACAGGTTTTTGAAAATCATCTTCGAAACCATAATAAAAAACACGAGAAAGTTTGTGTGAGTGATTATTACAATTTTTTTTAAAAAACTAGCTTTATTCGTTAATTTTATTAATGTGTCCGAACTGATCATTATAAATATAAATTTGAAATCTCTATTTAATAAAATGTCTGGTTTTGAGTGTGTCTACTATAGAGGCAACACTGACCCGCAGAACATAATATGTCTGGCAGAGGGTCAGATAATCTCCCAACTAATGACACACATAGGTAAACCAGATGCTGGTTTGCTTACCTGGTCGGTGTTGTTGGAATGGGCTGAGTCATTTCTAGTTGCTTTCTTTTCTAAGATAATCTTCTTATCCACAAACGTGTTAAATTTCCTGCTAAAATGTTTGAAACTAAAAAAAAAATCTTAGTAATTATAATTTTCGGATGAATTAATGACTAGAATCACCAACAAATTTCACAATCAGTAAACAAGAACAGATAAGATTTTACCTCGATTCCACCTTGAAGACCAGTCTTTTTTTCAATGTCATTTTCTTGGTTTCGACACTCTTAGAAGAGATAATCATGAATTCAAGTGCAAAGCTTTCTCCGTGTTTTAATACCATTTGCCTATGTGAGGCCAGCTTATAATTAGTTGTGGTTATCAAGTTTAAATATCATTCAAAAATCAGCGTCGCAAGGGAAATAAATGTGATTGCATTTAAAGTTTTGCCTTGTTTTGAACTATGTCATGTTAAACGAAACACATATCTCGTTAAATGACTAAAACACATTTCGGTTATTTTTATTAAAAAAAAAATACTATTAACCTTTTATTTAACTCCTTTTTAAACTAATTTAGTAATTTAAACTTTTATGAGTTTTATTTTATATTCTTCTTAAACCAACAATCCGAAGTTTGGTTGTGATTTCCATCCATCCAAAACTGGGTATTCCCTCAGCCCTTTGGCTGATTAGTGCTGCCCACACCATCTGCTAGAAATCCCATGCACTAGGGGAGTTAAGAAAATGTTGTGTTTCCCGGCTACCCTCTACACTTAATTTCTATGAGTGAGCGGGAACGGGCCTACCAATTTTACCGGAAAGCTATTTTCATATACCTTGCAGGGTTATCTTACATACCACAATTGATATTGGACTAACGGCTTTACTTAAGTTATGATGCGAATTTTTATCGCACAAGAAAAGTCTATCGACCTCGAATGGGTTCGAACCCACGAAATTTGGGTCCTGAAGCAATCACTTTACTCCAAGACTACCGGGGTTGACTTATTATCGCTAGACCCAGATAATAGGTCCACTAAAACGATACCTGGGGAAGAGGGAGGAGAGGAGAACATAAGTAAAATTTAAGGTCAGAGGAGGCTTGAACCATAAATGTCATGTGAAATTCTGGCTTTATGTATAAAATAACAGTTGTGGGACATACTCTTTTTTGAAAGTGTTACGGGTAGCTTAAAACACCTCCCTTATACATATTTTTAAACGTAAATATCAATTGTTTACTTATTAAAACGTTATTTATTTCTCTTGTGAATGTGAGGAATGCCAGGTCTCCACCGTGGTTCGTATTCCACGTTAAGCTGTAGGTCCTTCATTTCATCTCACATTCACCCTACCATTGCACATTGGCGTAAGTGCGTATAACCCAAACGGGTAGTAAGACGCGGTGCTAATAATAATAATTTATTTATTTCTTTTGCTAATCTAAAAACGGATCTCTCACACCTCAATGAGTGCAGTCCCGTGTCATTCATGTGCAATCCTAGGTTCTAAACAGTTTTTACATACAGTATTGTTTGTGAAAAGGCTCACCTTATGCGTTTTATTTTGAGATTGATTGGTGTAGGATCATTTTACACGCTTTGCTATTAGGTAATGAACTGGCGGACCAGGAAACCAAGGAAGTAGTCCATCTGCCTCCTGAGGCGAGTTTGGGTGTCATGTTTTTAGATCTAAAGGGCTATGTTCGACGTGGGGTCTTACGCACCTGGCACGAGCAGTGGGTCTCAATCCCTGCTCAGAACAAGCTTCGGTCCATCAGGGACGGTGTGTCGCGGTGGCCCTCTTCTATACGAAAGTCTAGAAGAGAGGAGGCCATCGTGACAAGATTCCGCGTCGGGCATACATTCATAACCCACGGATTTTTATTGAGAGGGGATCCACCTCCAGTGTGTGAATTTTGCGATGCTCCCCTTAGTGTGTACCACATTCTTGGGGAGTGTCGTAAATATGCCCCTATTTGCCTGGCTCTTAAGTGTAATGGTGACCTACGTTTTATATCACGCTACTGTGAGGATGGAGTTATTTGTTTACTCCGTTTTATACTCCAGGCGAATCTCTTAGATTCTATTTGAGTCTCACTCTTATACAGTAGTTAATTTGGTTATTTTTTCTCATTGATAATTGTCTCCTTACGCTTTGGGATCTTCTTGACGTATTTAACAGTACCCCCCGGCATCACCGTCAATGCTTTCAATAGCGGAAAAGGGTTTACAATAAGTCATTTACCGTAATTTGTCTATTTTATTACGAAGAAATATAGAGTGGGTACCAAGACTTGGGAATGATCCCAATGATCACAGGTGTTTATATAGTTAGGTTTAAGTTAGGTTAATAATCACAGCGGCTCCACAGCCCATAATAACTATCATCACATCATCTCATTGCGGGTACGACGTGTAGCCAGCCCTTATAATCTACCCTGATCAGCGCTTTGTACCACCAGATCGACTAGTAGTCTACGCATACGGCAACCGAACTTGGATATAATGTCCCTCCTTGTCCTATATGTCATATGGGGAAAACCCCGTCTTCATTACAATTTCATCCATTTACAAATTCTTTGATTTATTTTGTGGGTCTCCTTTAGATAATCTTCCCACAAAATAATCAAAAATAAAGGCCATCAGATGCAGAGCGTTATTTTTCCGGGGGAAAGTCAGGGAATAGTACTCGAATTAACGTAAAACTACCCATAAGCTTAGATTTGACCCAGTTCTAAAGGCATAAAGAGAATTATCTTTTTTTTTATCCTCAGAAAGTATTGGAATTATTTTGTTCTGGAGAAAATGCTCAGTTTTTTAAATTGGTATTAAGAATTAAACATTTACCAGAAAACTTTCACCTTTAATTGAAATTATTTGTTTTTTGGATTTTGTTATCAGTAAATTATCAATAAAATAATTAAAACAAGTCGCCAACAAGGTACTCTAAGCCCCCACAAGTTCACTAATATCTGATTTGATAACTATATGAAGTTGAACTGGGTGGTCTTGGGGTGAAGCGCTCACCTTAGGACCTAATGTTCGTGGGTTCATACCCAGCCGAGGCTGACGAATTTGTCTTTAGCGATATAAATACACAGCACAACTTCCTTTGTAGGGCAAGTTGAGCCGTCGGTCCCATAACGGTTGTGGCTTGCAAAATAACCCTGGATAGTATGTTAAAATACCTTCCCCGGCAAAATGGGTCTGCCCTTTCACTCTCGCTCATAGAAATTCTCGTATGATGATGTAATAATTTGGTCCAGAAGTACACGTTAAATATCTCAAATAAACAAATAAATACATAAAATAAACTATATATAATATGAACAATCTGCCACAGCACCCAAACCTACTTCACTCACTGATAACCTTCTGGTAGGCCACAAGTCACCATTGCGGAAACCGGCCCCATGGTGTAGGGGTCAGTTCATCTGCTTAGGAGTTCCGGGTTCGATTCCCGGTGGGTACCTTGCGTAATTTTCCCTGAAGGGGAATCATTCCAACGGTCACCGATGTTTTATTGATTAAGTTTAAGTTAGGTTGTGTTTCCACTGGTTCCGCACCCTAATACTTACTACCACAATCACGTCATCTCATCGGGACTTGGAAAGAGCACCCACGGAAAAGAGTACGATTATTACATTCTGCCGTCCCCTGGGCAACGGTATATTAGTACTAGCTAGTCTTTAAGCCAATTGGGCAACGAATGATGTAGCCTAGACGATAGGCACATATTATTACTACTGCACAAAAATGTACCAAGCCCAGTTTTATCCCTATCCGGTTCCCAAACGGTCGGTTTAGCTGTAGACGACCTACCACTCTGCCATACTGACCCTCAACACGTAGGATGCATCTGGAATTGGTGGTATATTTTTGTAATCGTCAACATGTTTATAGAATACACGATAAGATAAATGCCTTTAATTCTATTTCTCCCATATTATCGGCCTCTTGCGATAAGTAGGGGATACTACGAGACTATTCAAAACACCGTCCGCGGGGACCATCTATCTTATAGCTGTCAAAATTGGCACAAGCTATTAAAAGTGACAGCTGCAAACAAATCGCCTTTTATGTTTTTACATTTTAAATTATGTTTATTAACTTTATGAACTATTAAATAAGATTTTGGCAATGGTAATAGGAATATATTAGAGTCTATTGTCCATTTGTTACTTCTTTAAACTTATCTGAGAGATTTATGATTTGATGTAGCTAGTTTTATATATTCATTCAAGAACGGAGCATCAAGGGGGGGATTGTTCTATAGGTGTGTAAGAGACCTGCTTTGAAGAAGAGAAGTGCTCTTGAAGTGTAAGGAAGTGTTGTACAGGGCATACTTTGTACCCATTGTCACATACGCAGCAGAAACATGGACATTGAATGTAAGAGAGACAAGGAAAGTAGAGGCCATTTGGAATGAAGTTTGTGAGGAGCATGTTAACTGTCACGAGGAGAAACAGGATAGGGAATAAAATTATCAAGGAAAGAGTGGGGGTACATGAGAGTGTAGAGGGAACAAGGGTGAGATGTATGGCCATGTAATGAGAATGCAAAAGGAGAAGATGTCAAAGAGAATGATGGAGATGTAAGTAGGAAAAATATCACATGAGAGTCCAAGAAAGAGATGGAAAGAGCAGATAAGAAAAAATGTGCAAGTGAGATGAGACGAATGGAAGCAATTAAAAGAGTGAGAATGATGGAAAGACAGAGTAAGATAAGGCAATTTACTAAACTAGCCCAGCCGCGGGCTGGAAACAGATAATGACTATAATTTAAGATTGGAGAAAATATAAATAAACATATATTACGATTAGATCTCTAAACATTTACTCCTCCTGTCAAAGTCTCATGACCTTGCTTAAACACTTTGCTGGAATAGATATTAAATTAATAGATAAATTATATATTATTTGTGTAATTAAGTGTCAGTATTAGTAGTTAGTTATTAAAATTAATCAAGACGATAGTTTGCAGAAGTTGAATATTTTGAGTAAATACTTGCGTTCGTTTGTCGAGAGGATGCAGAAAAGAAATTTTTTGGCAAACCATCCACAGCCCAAATTGGCATTAATGGTCCAAGTAAGGAATGCTCAATATAGCCTTGAACATATAATTTTGGTGGTAATTTTAACATAATAATTATTTATTAATCAAAATGTCAATGATGAGGAAGTGAGAATATACCTACACTTGCGTAGTGAGAGAATGGAAAAGTCACATGACAAATACATCTACATTTTTACCAACCGACGGAGACCAAAAGTGTAATACAATTCCAACACCTTAGACCAGCAGTTTACCAACGTGGGGTACGCATACCTCCAAGTGTTCATGTCTGGACGTTTGGGGGTACGTGAGAATATTTGATTAATGGCGTAAAGAGATATATTTGCCAGCAGTGTAGCATAAAAGATGAGTTAAAAGTTATTAAATTAACTCAACGATATGGCCAGAGGCAGTTTAAGCTTTCTTCTATATTTTACCTTGAGAAAATTGATTTTAATTTCAAACATAAAATAGTTTTTGTAATTATTAATAAATTATTAAATTAATTAAATATATTTAAATTATAATTGAAAGTTTTACTTTTTGAATGTAAAAATATCTGCACTCTTATTCGGCTTATTATCGCTTCGTGCTTTAATTCCATTACTAGCCGATTTATTTTCAGTTGCAACAAACAAATCAGAAGTAACTACCACTGACGTAACTAAACATTTTGCTAAAAATTAAAAGAACAATTTATGAAGATGGGCTGCCAAGCGAAAAAGGGTGGAGGCCGCTGCCTTAGATCATTCGGCCATCAATGTGGGTCTGTAAGGGGCCTGATAATACACCATATTTCACTTATATTCCCAGCTCAAAGATATAGCGAAGATACCAATAATACTTAGCCAAGCTGGTTCGCACTAGAATTTGATGGGATAATACGTCACACGAGAAAATCCTTCTACTTAAAACTTGCAACGGTGATCAAACAGTTTAAAGCATCATAAAAAAACTTGGATTTCCAGTGATAGGAGGTCAAGGTTCAAATCTCAGCTGAGTGCACTGGAGGTAATCTTGCACATGTGCCCCACGTAAATGCGGGTGAACTTATTTCAAAAATACCCTTCTCATTAAAACATAACTTGAATTAAGCTACTAGCATGCCTTGTATTGCATTTACAAATAATAGAAGAATATTAGCAAGATTTAAGGTAGGTATTTAGGGGACAAGAGAAAATTCAAGTATTTTTTTCACTATTTATATCAACACATTTTTGGTCAAAATAAATCAAATATTTCTCAAGTAAAAACATATAGATAAAGTTTAATTGTATTCACATAGTGATATCAACAGTTGTTGAATATATGTCATGAGCATAACGGTATAAGATGATAAACCTTTTAAATGAAGATGAAAAGTTGTAATTAAATTCCAGGTGACCCTTAAAATATATTAAAGAATTTTTGAGGACATTATGTGAAGAAAATTAAACTCTTATGTTTCTAATGCGGAATTATTCGATTTATTTTGACAAAAACAATGTTTTGCTACAAAAACCACAAAAACTCTGATATTTTCTAGCGTCCATTTTCACCCCACCTTAACCTATTAGTGACTCTCTTCGGTGATCAAATCGTCGAAGACTTCACCCTCGCAATAGATTGTACTGATGGCAAAAGGTAAGTTCAGTGTTTGAATCCCGGTTGGATCTATTAAGGGTTATTTTCCCTAAATTGTTTTAAGCTCTCCCTCCACGCAAATCCGAGTATGCCTCCTCTGAATACAACTTTCTTCCTCCCTAACAAAGTTGACGACACATATGGGTATAACCCGAACGGGTAGTAAAACGCAGTGCTAAAAAACCCTTCTTGGTGCTATGTTTGACTATTTCGAACCAATAATGTCGGTCTAATTTTATTTGGCTTTTTGATCACGTGATGATTTTAAATATAAAGTCTTGTCTATAGCAAATATGAACGAACAAACATACATATTTAAAAAATATTTTATTTCTAAATAGTTAAGTTTTAGTACATACAGCTTCGGTGGTCGCATGATCTAAGGTAGTGCTAGTCAATTATCAGCCCGCCGGCCACTTCCGCCCCCCCCACCCTCCCAAGCCATGCAGATTGGCTCACGGAAAGTCTAGCCATCTTCGGAGAAGCGCCGTGTAACATTTATTCGCGTTTGACCTTGAACAATTAAGATGACCAGGTTACAGTATTTAGAATATAATTATAAGGACCTTGACTTGATATAACAATTTTAATAGATTAACAAAAGAAATTATCTAGACGTGTGTAAATGGGAGATTAACAAAAACACAAAATAAAAGGACAAAATGATATAAATATTATTATTTTACTAAAAAAACGTGTTGTCTTTGTCGCTCATGACATAATAAACATGACAAACGTAATACAGTTTGTCAGTGGCACCAATCCCTAAATAACATTTTAAGTTAGTTTTTAAATTACTTTTACTTTAACTAAAATTGAACATTTTTAAATATTCGAGTATTCGAATTTTTATTAAGGATTTGATAAAAAATAATATTTGGTTTTCAGAAATATAAGATTAAACCCAGCTCTAATACATAAATACTATACATACATACATACATACATACATACATACATACATACATACATACATACATACATACATACATACATACATATATACATACCTGCCCACCTACCCACATGCCCACCTACATTCATACATATATACATACATACATACATACATACATACATACATATATACATACATACATATATACATAAATACATACATACATACATACATGCATACATACATTAATACATACATACGATGAAATAAAAATAAAAATCATGTAAGTTACCGTAGTTTCAAACTTTCGAAATACAAATTCCTCGCCGGATAGAGAATTTTGTAATCATCCTTATTAAAGGAGGGCGAAAATAACGAAGACAAATTATACGTTGTTAAATTTGGAACCGGGAAATGAAAAATATCCACCACATAAAATTATAAATTTCTAGTACCTCTCCATCACTAAAATGTATGTGTTTTATGCTGTTTTAATGAGATATTTAAATTCACTTGTAGCTATTAATGGCACCAGAGAATCAAACTCCACAATAATTATAGGTTTTCTTATTATCATTACTATCGAAATGTGCTCCTCTTGTGAGGAATTACTCGAACACAGTACTCATGCCTCAGAGCCACTAGCCCTCTTTAGCCAGGCAGATAGCTCTGTTGAAATCAATAATCACGTTCTTAACTTTATACTGCTTCTCCAGATAACTACAGGAAGAGTTCATTACGGTAGCGAGTTAAGATCCCATTAATAAATACAGGTCTTAATTACATCTGTAGGATCTTTAATTACACTCTTTTGATGCAGATAGACATTCCTTCCTTCTCCCAAAACTGAATCAAGTCGTTCAACAAGGAGTCTGTAATTACGTTAACGTAGTTGTTTCATTTCTACATTTCTACATTACTATTGGTCTATCTTCCATTACAAGAACTTCTGTGTTATTAAATATATGTATTTTCATTGGATATTAATTTATTTATAAATTATTATTATGATTATTACTACAACTATTTTTTAATGAATTTGTTTTAAGGTGATTGACCCTTTTCATTTGGCTTGAAAATGCAGAGCCATGGGAACGAACGGTTATTTCAAGAATTTTTATTGTTTTGCAATTTTCTTTTCGGAAACGTTTTGTTCAACAATAGAAGCATTTTGATTAAGTTATACTTTTTTATATACAAACCTCCGTTATAGTTTTAACAGTGACCAAATATCGACAAAATTGACATTTTTCAATAGAAAATTGCCGGCTTCATATCAAGAAATAAGGAAATGTAACAATTAATAAATATACTACTGTCATATAATGCGCTCCTTAAGGTGTATTAAGTGAATGAGACAAGCCACCAGGTAATTGATAATTATTATTAAAGGTGTATTTAATAATATGTAAACGTAATACAAGAAGGTGTGACTAAGGTATCATTGGGTATGGGTAGTAACAATGTTAAGTTACTATAGACTATATATATTTTTGGGGATACGTGACTGGAGAGACAGATAGGTCCATTAAGAGTGAACATTGGAAACTAACAGGGTCACATGTTGTCCCCTAATGTGCCAAAAGTCCACGGTTACACCACGTGTACTGCGTAGAATGGAAATTCTAGAAACAAACAACAGGGCTATATAAACCCTGTAAATTGAGCTCTCGCAAAAATATTGAATTTATTACTCTCTCAGAATCATTATTAGACAGAACGTTGTTATTTTATTCTGGATTCCTTGTTGGAACGACTTGTTCTTTAGAATCAATAAATAGTTAATCTATTATATTATTCCGTACGAGTTTATCTTCCAACTCTTAAGCTTCGAGGTTCCTATCAAGAACTTGGAATTGCAGAGAATCAAACGTTCTTATCCTCTAGTTCCTGGAACTGATCACTCCGGGATACGACAATACATTATCTTAGAGGGAGGTGTTGAAAATATTAACATAAACATTTCCCTCGTTCTCGAAAAAAACTGATATTTCCAAACGTCTGATTTTTCCGCAAGACCTGTCTGGTAGCGCCATCTACTGTTTCCGTGATTCATTTGTTCTTGTTGGCGCGCAAAGATACTTTTTGGTTGGCTATGAAGCCACGCCACGCCTTTCACCCTCCCACCCACCATCCCACAAAATAGGTTTTAGATTTGCACTCGACAGGGCCAAGGGCCTTAACTGCTTTATTTTAAAACATAAAATAATCCGTAGTAGTTTCTGTTGATTTCTTTGCATTTATAAAATCTAATGATCAACATCGATGGGAACGCAGATTAAACGTCAATATTCTAAATGGTTTCCCTCTTTATCGCCACGCAAATTCGGACACATTTTACTCTAAATTATAACTTATTTTATCTTACTACCCAGTTAATATAATTAAATGCGTATGGGTAGTAAGACGCTGTAAAAAAACATAAAACAAAATAAATAAACACGGAACCTCGTGCCATACTTATATGCGATGCCAAACATATTTAGTCCCTTGTTGACTGATTCATTATCGAACAATTTTAATGTATTAAACAAGTTTATTCTTATTTATAATGTAAAATAATTCCCAGTTACTGATTTTTAGCTAAATCATAAAAACTATTTTCAAAAAATTTCAGATTTTAAAAATCTTTCACCAGTAAATTACCCTTAAATATATTATTGTAGAAAAATAAACAAACATTTATATTTATCATGTAAAAAAATAACTATACAAACAATATTAAGAAATAAATGTAAAATAATATTTAGAGAAGAGTGAATGTTAAATAAAGCGAGAAATATATAAAAGTAATATACAAATTGAATGAGTAATCAAAATATTAAAACCAATATTTATCACGCATCTTGCCCATCATTGTGGCTAAGGGGTTAGTGTTTAGGTAGGTTGATCATAAGTCTAAGGATTTCAGGTGCTTTTGACAAAGATATTTACTATTTGGACACAGTTTCACTAATCTATTAAATTACTAGATGTATAGGCGCTAGAGCTGTGGATAAAGTTTTATGCGAACTGGTCTATGTTAATTTTTATTAGTAAGGCATGGCACTTTAATTAAACAGAGTAAACTTAGTATCATTAAGAAAGAAATCTATTGAAACGATTAGGATTAAAAGTCTATGCTATATTCGGAAATAGACTCCAGTTGTGTTTTCTTAATATACATTTGTACCTTATATAAATAAATAAATAAATAAATAAATAAATAAATAAATAAGGACCCACCTCTGTGGCGTAGTTGGCTAACGCGCTTGTCGTGCTGAGCTCGACTGCTGAGGACGGGGAGATCGAGGTTCGAAACTCGGTCGGGTGAACTGAGGGTGGTTTTTCCTGAATGGTTTTCCACTCTCCCTCCACGCAAATGGGGGTTCATTTCCTATAATTCAACCTTCCCAATTCCTAATCCATTGGAGTAATTAGTACTTAAAGCATACAACCCGAATGGGTAGTAGGACGTGGTGCTAAATATTATTAATATTATTATAAATAAGGATCCATATCCCAAATCCTACCTTCCACATTTATTAAAAATTGGGTAAGTAACTGAACATTTATATTTGTATGAAATTTATTTATTATCTAATAGTATTTTTATTCATCACGGCAGTCATAAAATTGGTTTATTTTCTTAAAACAACATTTTTAAAGATATTTCAATTTAATCTGAAACAAGATACAGATTTTGGCACATTGTTCCTTATTTTAACAATACACAGAACCTACTATAAATCATACTAACAAGGTTTTACATATATTTACTCTCTATGTAGGAGCCAATTAATTTAAACAACATTCTGTTGACTAATTATAGGAATTATCACTTGAGTAATTTTTCCTCTGTGATGAACCATTGTCAAGTACTTTTTAGGGGGACTCGGTGGTAATAAATCACTTCTTTATTGTTTCATTCACAAACAAGATTTATTTTCTTTTTTTATCCACAAAAAAAAAGTGAATGTAAACTTAAGCTTAGGGCCCTAGTATAAATTTGTTTAAAAAAAATTTTTGTTTAGGTATTATTACAAGGAAATAATTCACTGACTAATTAGTCATGGCAGTAATTAATTATGTGAAGTTTTGAGTTCATCAAAGGAAGGCAAAAATACAGATTTTGTAAGCTTTATTTTATAAATTTGTATAAGGACATTTTGTTACTGACGTAAATGTAGGATAAAAGCAGTTATTCTATGTTTTCTTCGTTAGTAATTTTTTGTTCTTTCCCCCCCGGTTGATTTTTTAGTCAAATTAATAACTACGACATTTCATTTTTAATGACTCGTGTGTTAAAGAGGAGATGACAATGTGTACATTAAATAGAAGAGTTGATTGTATCATAAACCCAAAAAGGGTCTGAAGTTTCAGCACTGGCACATCATTTTCAAAATGTATTGACATAAAGTTTTTTTTTAAAGTAAAGAACATTTATTACATAGAAATTCTTGGAATATTTTTTTACTAAAAGTAAAAAAAAAGGTTTAATTTAAATAAAAACAAGAAACAATAATAATTTTTTTCTATAAGAACCAATTTGATCTTATTATTCAAAGAATGGCATGTATAGTTCAACGTCATTAAATAAAACACCATTATGATATATTAATGAGAGCTTTCAGTTTTTAAAATGCTTATAATTTTTTTTAACAGCATATCTTACTACCCATTTGAGTTGTACACACATGTGCTAGTTATACCAATAGGAAATATATGAGAAAAGTTGAGTTTAGAGGAAATGTACCCGCATTTAAACCCATGTAAGGAAATCACTCTCAGTATACCCAACAGGGATTCAAGCCCCAATCTCACCGTCACTGGCAGCTCAGTCTATTGCAAGAGCGACACTTTAGACGATGTGGCCACCGAAGCAATTATCTTCTTCTGTTGAAATGCACCCCTAATAGATACACCACCAGTGAGTTTCCTCTATAGACTCTTTTAGCTATAGTTTTTACACAATAAAATTTTATACTTTCTTAATATTAGCTCTTGGATTATGTTTGGTTTGGCAAATATAGCGGTTTATGAATCTCATGAAAGACAAAGATGAATCATTAATAAAGATTTGATGAATTTTATATCTAAAAAAAGCTTTATGATGATGATAAGTTATTGTAATGGAGTCACACCCCCATCTTAAATTCTTAAAACTGTTTAATGTCACCCGCCTCGGTGGCGTAGTTGGCTAACACGCTTGTCGTGTTGAGCTCGACTGCTGAGGACGGGGAGATCGAGGTTCGAATCTCGGTCAGGTGAACTGGGGGTGGTTTTTCCTAAATAGTTTTCCACTCTCCCTCCACGCAAATGCGGGTTCACTTCCTCTAATTCAACCTTCCCAATTCATAATCCATTAAAGTAATTAGTACTTAAAGCGTATAACCCGAACGGGTAGTAAGACGCGGTGCAAAATATTATATTATATGTTTAATGTCTCGACACCGTATTAACATTTCCTAACCGAGTACAGAGCACCAAGAATTTCTAAAGATATGATTGGCCGTAGGTCACAGACAAGGTGTTCTTTCCTTCTCTGTGGTCTAGGTATTTGGCAGGCCACTCGCCAAGCGCAACAAGGGCATAAGTGTTGCAACCCATACACTAACTCGGAGTTTGCCTTCGGCTTCGCTCGCATTGCAGTTAGGTAAATTAATTTTTTCTTCTTCAGCGAAACATCTATACTCTCGAATACTCAATTTCAGACACGTACTATGAGGTGAGCATTTCTATACAATAAGAGGTGAGGTGAAATAGAGAAAGCAAATAAAATACATCTATGGTCACTCGGAGAATTTTATTAATAAGATGATGACGTGTCATGATTTTACTAGATTAAAAATGTATTATTAAAATTAAATAATTAAATACCATATAGTCAATTTAAAGAAAGGTTTAAACAACAATATATAATATTTTAAAGGAAGGTTTAAATAATATATGTAGCCACGCGAATTATGTTCAAACATTATAAGCAGTTACAAAATTATTTTAAAAGCATTTAAATATACAATAAGGAAATTTCACACTTAATAACTAGTTACAAAATAATTTAAAAAAAACCCACTTTAGATGAAGGTTCAAACATAATAAGTAGTTAAAAAATAATTTAAAAAACATTTAAATAATCTTTAAGTAAAGGCTCAAATATAATAAATAGTTAAAAATAATAAACAAATATTTAAATAGACTTCAAAAAGAGCTTCAAATATAAGAGGTAATTACAAAATAATAATAAAAAGATTTAAATACACTTTAAAGAAAGGTTCAAACATAATAAATAGTTACAAATTAATAAAACACGGTTAAATACACTTTAGAAAGGTTCAAGCATTAGAAGTAGTCATACAAATTATTTAAAATACATTCATTACATCACAATAGTTCCTCCCATTAATTAATTATGAAGAGATATAGTAAGACAATATTAGAACACAGGCTGCACGGTATAACGTGCTAGTCTGGTGTTAAACAAGACTGCCGAGGACGGGGAGATCGGGATTAAATCCCGGCTGAGTGTATTGTTAGTGGTTTTTCCTAAATGGTTTCTCACACTCTCATCATGCAAATTTAAGTGCACTTCCTCTAAACTACATATACATCATCCTCACCCATCATCGTAATTAGTGCACAAGCTTATAAACAGAACGGGTAGTAAGACATGGTGCTATTATATGTATATATATATATATATATATATATGTGTGTGTGTGTGTGTGTGTGTGTGTGTTACCGTGAATGCTCTGAATTGCTTATTTTGTAAAATAACCAGTGAATGTATAGTATCACCGAAAGCGATGGTTTATGTAACAAATAATAGGATTTATTTAAATTTACCAATTATTTTATAAATTTATCAATGCAGTTTGGTCGAAGTGTGAAACATGAACTTTAATATCAACATTTACAAGTGATTTTATAAAATACTAGACCCTTCCCCCTTCCCCCCTACCCCCCGCATTATTATTTTCAACTACACATATTGAAGAATCATCATAGGCTCTACCATAAAATATGAGTGACTATCGACATTTTTATGAGGAATAAATTAAATTTTCAAATAAAAATATATTAAATTTTCAAAATAAAATATAGCCTATGTTACTCGCTGATAATGTAGCTTTATATTGGTGAAAGAATTTTTAAAATCGGTCCAGTAGTTTGAGTTTATCCATTACAAACAAAAAAACAAACAAAAAATCAATTCTTTCCTCTTTATAATATTAGTGTAGATTTAGTGTATGCGGATAAAAAAAAGAACATAAACCCAAACTAGCCTAAACTAACTCAGTTTAACCTAACCTAAGCTAAAACAAACTAGTTTAAGCTTGCCTAAGCTAACCTAACCAAACCTAATCTTGACTTATTAACATTAACTGGTGGTTGGTGGTAATTTTGTAAAATCACCGGTGATTTTGTAAAATGTTTGGTGAGTATGTGAGATGGCAAATATATTTTTTACAATCCCCAAGTGAACCAGTGAGTTTGTAGAATCACCATTGACTTTACAATCTCACCACATTCAGCATATTCACAGTAGCATATGTATTAGAGCACATAAAGTGAACATTATGAATGCGTTTTGGTACGTGATACATTTTGACCAACACTGCTACACGGAGATTACCGTATACAATGCATATTATAGGTGGGTATAATATTAACTATAGTATTTTCACTAAAGATCTAAATACATGCCATATGCATATATAGTATTTACTATGGCACGTGGGAGGAGAAAGGCAGCGTAGGGTAAAGAAACGGTGCAGCGTAAAGACCAATCATATCGCTCTAAATGTGTGGTTTTCTGTGATGGGTCAAGAAATGTTAATACGCGTCCCGACAAATTGGGCATCTTTCAATTTATTATGGCCAACAATACTTAATACTGACGTACTAAGAGCCCACTAAGCCCAACATACCCTACTGACCTCTCGTTCATTCTTTTTTTTGCACAATTTAATTACACTAATTGGTTAAGCGAGGTATAATTTAGAGGCAATGTATTCACATTTTCATAGAAAGAGAGTAACATTTTTTTTTTAGAAAACACTCTCTTACAACTCTCACCATCTCATAACCACAAAACTAGGTTTAAAAAAACTCCATGGTGTGAATCCACAAGTGAGCTATACCGACCAAGTGGTCGCTACTATTAGCGATTATTGTGCCAACATTGGAGGATAGAGGGCTTCATGTGGTCAGCACAGCTAGCNCTAGCCCCCCCCCCCCGGTACGTTGATCTCAGTTTTCTAGAACGAAACTGCTACTTTTTGATTCGAGTAGCTCCTCATTTGTCTTCATGAGGCTGAGTTTGACACCGTTCCTGACCCACTGATTCACAGATACATTTTGAAAGTGCAGGGGTCGAGCTCAGGACCACTGGATCTGTAACAAGGATCTCTGACCACTAGACCCCAGGGGCAGTCAACTTTACTAAATGATTCGTAAATTTGTAAAAAAAAACACCTGGGCACGGGAAATGAACCCAGACACTTACTGAGCACAGAACTAACCTGGGATAGCTCAGTAGTAGAGCATTGGCACGTAAAATTAAGAGTCCTGCGGTCCTATCCCAGAGATGTAAGTTTATCTCACTACGGCGAATCTCGCCATGCTCAACTCGAACTCTTAATTTCATATTCGTAAATTTACTATTATTGAGTTTAAAATCTCGCAATTCCTTTTGAATCTTCTAATTTCATATTAAGAGAAAAATTCCGAACTTTCTTTAGAAAAAAAACACTGATTTCAGATTTACTTTATAGTTGTGTAAACGTTCGTTTTATCTCGGTTTTATTTATTGTGGGTTAAGTTTAGCTCAATAAAGTTTAAATAAAGACGAATAAGAAGAAGACAAGCAAAGATCAAAAGCAGATTATACTTGAATTCGTGGAAGGTATGCACCATACTTTATGTTTCTTTGATTCGCTAAATGATTAAATAAAAAGCTATTACTAGTATAACTTATTACATCATGTATGATCAAAAGTATCTTCGCGTTCACAAAATTTACGTGGCATTCTATTAAATTCATTTTCGAATTCTTCAAGTTCTCTTATTAGCAATTAGTTTATCCATGCTTCCACCATTTTACATTTTGTCCAAAAACAAATACTTTCGAACTGTCTGTTGTGAGGTTGACGATTCCAAGAGGTAGAACCGCATTGAGATATATCCGAATGACAAAATCTCAATCCGTAACCAAGTTTTTTCCAAGAATAGTTAAATAGAAAAAGTTTGGAAATTGTGTCACGTGAAAGTCCAATCTAGCAACGGAATGAACTCGAAACATCTCGGGGATAGGCTCGCTGGGTTCAATGCCCGTGTTCAGGTGTCCTTTTTCAAAATTTATGAATATGATATTTGGTGCGGTTGTGTCCGTACTAAAGATCATTTAATTCTCCCAAGCGTCTCTACTTATGTAAAAAATTAATTGTGTAAACGTCTACTTTATCAATAGACTAGATAAGTTAGACCTTTAGTCCTCATGTCCACGAATGCGTGCATCAATTAAATTAAGGCACCTCCTAACAAACTAAGAAAATAAATATATCAAAACCGCTTCGGTGGCAGCATGATCTAAGGCGTCACTTTCGCAATAAACTAAACCGCCGATGACGGAGAAATCGCGGTTCGAATCTCAGTCGGGTGTACTGAGGGTGGTTTCCCATAATGATTTTCCAACTATCCCTCCACGAAAATGCGGGTATGCTTCCTTTAAATATAACCTTTATAATCCCTAATACCGGTAGCGTAATTGGTAAGTAGGCGTATAATCCGAACGAATAGAACGATGCAGTTAAAGAAAAGAAAATAAATGGTACAGTGCACCTACTTTCTCGTTCCTTCACCTAAAAATGGAAATATTTGCTTAAAACTCGTGAAATATGTGAAATTAAATAATATACACCGTTACAGAAATAAGTATAAAAAGTAGCATGTGTCCACCAAAGACCATAACAATTTATTTCGAATCCTAAATAGTTGTAGATATATGGTTAAAATAGGTAATTTACTCTGGGGTTAAGTACCCTCAATTCACTTTCAGGGGAAATGAATTCGCCATTTTATTTGAAACGTCAAACAATACTTGGATACGAATTTTAGTAAAAATCTGTTTAGACGGTTTTGAGAAAGTTAATTTCTCCTCTTTTTTCCCCTTCAGCAAACTACCCTTAATTTTAGGGTTGGATATATAATTCCAAATTAATCACCCTGGGGAACCTTATATTAGACCTAGGTACCGATTTTTATCCCAAACTGTAAAATGGGTTCAGCTTTAGTCCCAGTAACAGACCAACAAACAGATGGCATTACAAATATAAAACTATTTCAGGTTCACAGGGGTGGCCAGGGGAGGGGGGTAGCATGGAAGTCGACATCCACCAAAATCTTGAGCTCTATCTTTTTGATGGTCACAACATTTACTCAAAGGGTGGAAGAAAGTAAAAGAAAAAGCCAAACTATTTATTTATCCACGATGTATAAAATGAGAAATGAAAATATAAAAAAAAAAGCAATTTAAAAATCAACATGGGCCATGTATAGGCCCATTTCAGGATCCTTTTACATGCCATAATTTACATAAAACCGAAAACTTTACCTCCCCTCCGAAGGAAGTTGTGATACGGATTTTTCTCACTCAAATAAATCCTTCACAGTCGGCTGGGTTTGAACCCACGATCATCGGATCCTAACTTTCAAGGATAGAAATTCAAAATTAAGTAGTCCGTATATGTATGTATATACATACATACATATATATACATACATATACAGGCTAATTATTTTAATATATGTACATACATACATACATACATACATACATACATACATACATACATACATACATACATACATATATACATATACAGGCTAATTAGTTTAATATATGTACATACATACATACATACATACATACATACATATACGGACTACTTAATTTCGAATTTCTATCCTTGAAAGTTAGGATCCGATGATCGTGGGTTCAAACCCAGCCGACTGTGAAGGATTTATTTGAGTGAGAAAATTCCGTATCACAACTTACTTCGGAGGGGAGGTAAAGTTTTCTCTTTTATGTCAATTATGGCACGTAAAAGAACCCTGGAATATATGGTAAAATACCTTTCTTGGAAAAAATTGCCCGCCTTTTTTTTTCTCTCGCCCATAGCAATTCTCATGTCCTGATATATAATAAGTCAGTTCATAAAGTACACGTTAAATACCTCAAATAAATAAATAGTAAATACTTAATTTTCAAAACTGTTCCTTAATTAAAAAAAACTATACCAAGAAATCAAAAACAGTGTCAATATCACTCAGAAACCTTTCCTCTCATATGAAATTGATATAATTGTCTCCTAATCCGTGTAATAATTTAATTGAAGATTTTCTTCAATATGAGAGCAAATAGTCCGTATCGATGGAGAACAGACTAAATGTCTAACTAGTTCAGTTTTATTTAGTCTTGTTTGCCGGTTATTAAATAGTCGTCTTTCGATTTGAGGCCGGGTGTAGTAAAAGTGTTTTTCCCTAAATAGTTTTCTACTTTCCATCCATGTAATCGTGGGTACTTCTCCAACAAATTTTACCTTCATCATTATTTAATTGAATGCAAAGAGTTCGGATGAATGGTGAGATACGGTACAAAAAAAAAAATCTTATTTACCTAAATTTAAGATTTATAACAACATTTGGCTAGTCCAACGTCTTAGCTCAGTCGGTAGTACTTCTGTCTACGGAGCTAAGAGTCCTGAGTTCAATTACCAGCATGGGGGAAAAATGTATCATTGGTGAAATGTGGGTTTACTCTTTCACAGTGATGAATTAAGGGCTGAGGGCTGGATGTTGTGTCTGTTCTAGATTTAAGATGAGCGTAATTAGTACATAGGCGTATAATCTGAACAGGTAGTAAGACGCGGTGCTAATAAAATAACAATAATAATAATAAAATTGGCAACAAATCTTTCAACTACCTGAATTTAACAAATGATCTCAAAAATAATAGAACAAAAATAATAATCGTAAACCACCTTATTATAAGAAACTAATTTAAAAAGTGAGACCCATCGACTAATAATCACCCTAATGGAAAAAGAGATTACAACGAAAATGAAAAGACCGGAAAAGAAATTGCAAACAATAATGGATACAATAAAGAATTGATCAAATATATAATGGGTGAGTCTAGCTTGAACAGGTAGTAAGATGTGGTGGTAAAATAAAGTATATATTACGACGGTTATTTCAACAACAAAACAAAGGATTTATCTTTTTAAAGAATTATCATTCAACAACAATAGAATTCGAAGAAAAATTAAAAGGATCACTTTTATTAAGACAGAGAAATAAACTTGTGAAATAACAAAAATCCCAGACAATATAATTTCATCCTAACTTAAAATAGAATAATTGAAAACCAACTTTCACACAAAACTCATCTGTATTGAATCGGATCTGTGCGGTATTAAATGTGATTGTGTCATAACTTGTAATCAATTTAACTTTGAATGAGGCAGTCTTATGATGCGAGTGTAGACAACGAAACTTGAAGGAATTTATGTTGAAGTTTTTATATCAAAACATCTTTTTGACCTAAATAAATCAAATGTTTCTCCAGTAGAAACATTGAGTTTAATTTTCTCGACATGATGACCTCCACAGTTATTTAATATCTGTCAAGGGTGTCCTGGAATCTAATGGCAACTTTTTCTCTTCATTTAAAAAATTTCACATCTATTATTGCTATGCTCATGTCAGATACTGGAGACATATATTTTTTTATTTTGGTCAAATAAATGTGCTATAAAAACTGCCTTTAATTCTCCTTCCCTGCACTTCCACCTAAACTTGTACTTTTAAAGCTACAACATAGTTGAATGAGGTATAGTAAGCTTGTTACAATTCAAGGTGAACTGTGGGAAAGAGGGTGTAAAAGACAACCAGGCCATCACTTCAGACACGTTTCAAATAATATAATATACCCTCTTCCAAACATATTCACAGATATTCGTGGGAATACAACAGTAAAAGTATCGGTGAACAGTAAAAATGTAGTTTTCAGTAAAAGTGACGTTAGCAGTCATTTAACAGCAAATGTGACGTTTGCAGTCGTTTAGCAGTAAAAGTATCGTTTATCGGTATAAGTGTCGTTTAACAGTAAAAGTGTCTTTAGGATTAAAAGTCGTTTATCAGAAAGAGTGTCATTTCACAGTAAAAGTGACGTTTAGCAGTAAAAGTGTCATTTAGCAGTAGAAGTGGCGTTTATCAGTAAAAGTGTCATTTAGCAGTAGAAGTGATGTTTATCAGTAAAAGTGTCATTTAGCAGTAGAAGTGATGTTTATCAGTAAAAGTGTCATTTAGCAGTAAAAGTGTCATTTAGTTGTAAAAGTATCGTTTAACAGTAAAATGCTGTTGAACAGTAAAAGTATTTGAACAGTAAAATTATTGTAGTTGGGTGACTAAAAAACTCCACCTGGAAGTGGCTCAAGCAACATGAAGGCTATTTTATCGCAATGACAGTCAATTGTAGGACTTTTACTTATGTAGGCCTATTTCTGAACCATTAATCTCCAAAGTAGAGGTTGAACTATGATAAATTAAATAGAGAAGATACAGTAGATAAGGAATGTGTTTAGGGAGCAATATAAAGTAAATATAAAGACAAAAAACGCATGGAGTGACATTTACAAGAATCTTTCCCGAAATTTTGAGAGGTTGGAAGTAAATTAAACTAAATAGTACGACACGATCGAACATAATTTCTCATATAGTGTGGTTAGAAAACAACAATAATTTAAAAAATAGTTATCAGTAAAATTGATAATAGTGCGAAACACTCTAAGATTTAAAACTAAAATTAAAAATAATATTCAGCAAGCTAACATCAATTGACTTTTTTAAAGAATGAAATACATTATACTTATCATCTAAAAAACTCCCCAGATACCCATTTTCTCAAAATCACTATACATATATTATTTTTAATTTTATATATATAGATATACACAAATTCATATTTCGGTTGTTACTTGTTAGAAAACTACCCTTAATTTTGTATCTCGAATTAAAAATCAACTCTATGTGTGGCCACATAACATTTAAATATAAAGTAAAAAAGGAATACATCAAACCATTTGATCACATGGCCACACAGAATTTTAAGAGTCGCTATTTTGATTTCGAGAGCACACAGAACATCAAGATACATCAAAATTTTGGTGTAAAATTTTCACGATTATAATAATTTCTTTGTATGTAAAATCCTTTAATTACTTATCCACTTGGAGCATAGGAACGCAACAAATCTTCGCCACCCACACGTACGAGTTCGTCCCATGACTTAATGAGTTTTCTTCCTTCTTATTCTTGGCCTGCCCCAATGTCGGCGTCCTTACGGTACCCAGTCCAGAACTTCTCTTGAGTAAAAATAAAAAATTGTTAGTTTATTTTATATTTCATTGTAGAAATGCCAATTTTAACTAAATTTCCTGACGGGACCACACCAAGTAGCGTTTCGACTTTGGAATGAAGTGTCATTCAATTGAACTGACCTTTAACAATTTCAGTTGTGAACCAATAAAAAACACGACTTTGTTTGATGGAGGAAAGCTAGATCTAGGTTTGTAACATTTTACTTTAATCTCAAAATTACAACTTATTTAGTAAAGTGTCGTTGGCCCACTTCGGTGTTAAAATAGACTGCCAATGACGGGGAGATTGAGGTTCGAATCTCGGTCGGGTGTGCTAAGGGTGATTTTTCCCAAAACTTGTTTCTCTCTCCATCCACGCCAATGTGGGTACACTTCCTCCAAATATAACCTTCCTAATCACTAAAACCACTAGCGTAATTAGTACATAAGTGTATAGTCCGTAGGGGGTAATAAGACAGTGCTAATAAAAAATATTTATAAATAGTAAAGCTTCGTTAATTTTTTAAAAAGTTTGGACCTAAAACATTCTTTTAACCGATAACAATTTTTTGGTAACCTTCGTCTACATTTTTGTGAAAACAGTATTAAAAAATATCAAACCACTTCTTAAATAATGCGGTATTTGTAAACGTCTGCAACGCTCACCCATGTGAACACCCTTAATGGTTTGCGATACGCAACCCGTAATTCACAACACCACATCAGCCTAGCACTTCCAATCTAGCCGACGCTTCTGTCAGTCAGATCCGGAGATAGGGAAACGGCCGGTAAATGCGGTCACCTTTGGTCTTGTGTTTGACGCGAGACGAGATTGCTGGTGAGTGTGTGTGAAGATGAGGGGGAAGCTGGGGTATTGCCCCCTCCTAGTGGAGTGCGCACTGACCACGCTTGCGCGACCCTCACGCTGGATGCTGACGGCTCCAGACGTTACAGCTCAGTGTGTCATCTGCGGGCCGTCGGGACGCTCACACTTGGCGTCGTTCCCGCCTCCACACTGTGGCATCACCGGTGAACGTGTTCGCGGAAGTTTTTTTTCCTCCCAACTAACTTGCTCAACTACGACGTGCGAAAATAAAAAAATTAAATTAAGGTGAAACTTTAGTGACAGTATTTAAATATTAACATAGCTTCAATAATTTTTTTACAAATTATGTTTTATTAGCCCTACTATCAGTATAATTAAAAATAATTCAGAAATATGTTTTTTTTAAAATTTCAGTCTAAGTTATATTTATGCATATTTGAAGAAGCCTAACACGACACACATACAATTTTAATTTTTTTTTAAATTCTGATAATACGATAAAAACATTGGAACAATCGAAATATATCAAAAATCAATTACGAAAATTATAATAACTCGTCTTTTTTAAAAATCATGATTATTACAAAATATATGACAACTACGAAGATGTTTTCAATTATTTGATTAAATATACGACTACATAATTTAATACAATTTAGTAAATAACTAAATCTATAAGCTAAGCTGCTTTCATGAATTCTTAAGTTATTGAGTTATTCTTCCCTCAAAACTTTATTTAATAACTTCTTGTTTGTGACAGTTTAACGTGACGGTTTTGCTTAATACAGAGTACTAACATAATATAATGATAGATTAGAATCTTTGTTTGATTTTTGTTCTAAATATTGATTGTCATAAACTATGTAACAAACTCAATTAACTTAATTATTTTATACCCTCATCCACGAAATGACCCAAAGTTTGGATGGTCTGTTTCAAATATAAGTTATTTTTGACAGCATTTTATCAAATTGCAGTTTTTCAATTAATTTTCTACTAATTTCCGATTCACTAATCCAGCTATCACAATATAATATTTGAGAGTGGATTTTTCTTTTATTCTCATTTCATTTATGTTCTAAATCATTCCTTGTATTTTATTTTATTGGAAAACTATTATTTTAAAATAATCTATAGTTTAGCTTGACCCAGTAAATAATCCATGTCGATGCAATGCAGACCCCACGAGTGCTGCAGCGCTACCAAACTAAATGCGGGTAAAAAACAAACCGTGTGTCAGTTGGTGTGCGGCTTTGGAAGGGTGTGTTGGTAGCCCTGGGACGCCGCGTGAGACCACGTGTGACGTGACACCTGACGCCCACATAGAATCCTGTCT
>CABEEJ010001121.1:107583-127596 GCA_901482245.1 Timema douglasi | reverse complement strand
ATTCATTTTTCCAAAAAAACTTTTTTTTTAAATTTCAAACTTTAAAAGTCCTCTCTTTTTAACCCCCTAATTGGGTAAAAAGAAAAATTCTGTCTTCCCCCCCCCCCCCCATCTCTATCACTAAATCTCCTCCTGATGCAGGATGTGGCCAATAAGGGGGGGTCATCACTGAAGGTAAGAAAAATATGGTTATTTTTACAACTGGGACAACGGGGGATTATAAATCTCTTACATTTATTAAGCACTAATTTTTTAACACCACCTCTTACTACCCGTTCGAACAATACGCTTATATAATAATTATGGTATTGGTATGGTATGAGGGATTATGAAGGTTATTTATAGAAAGTGTACCCCCATTTGCGTGGAGGGAGTAGAAAGCCATTTTGTAAAAAAGCACCCTAAATACAACCGACTTAGCTTTGAACCTAGATCTTCCCACCATCAGCAGTCTAGTCTACTGCGAGAGTAGCGCGTTAGACCTATTATACACTAGCGGTTAAACGCTATCAGTTAAAACGCTAGCAACCACTCCTTTAAATGAAACCCTTGTGATCAAGTTAGAAAATAAGTTTTCGTCTAGACCAGCGTTTTGACCGCTACCTCTGGTGACGTTAAATCTGCCTAGCGGTAGAAACGCGACTCAAACTACACCAGGCGATCACAAGACGTTGTGCCTCAATGTCACAAGTCTTTCAACGGGATTAATAAATACTCTTCCTCAAGATGGTATCACGTTTTGCAATATTTTCATTCACTAAACCAAGTACCCGCCTCGGTGGCGTTGTTGGCTAACGCGCTTTTCGTGTTGAGCTCAACCGCTGAGGACGGGGAGATCGAGGTTCGAATCTCGGTCGGGTGAACTGGGGGTGGTTTTTCCTAAACGGTTTTCCACTCTCCCTCCTCGCCAATGCGGGTTCACTTCCTCTATTTAAACCTTCCAAATTTCTAGTCCATTAGAGTAATTAGTACTTAAAGCGTATAACCCGAACGGATAGTAAGACGCGGTGCTAAATATTATTATTATTACTAAACCAACTAGTTCATCAAATGAAACTACAGACATTCAATAGTACAAAAATAACTTCTCTGGGTACATTCTGTGATTCATAAACATAATATGAAACTGTCCTGTTGATAGACGGTTCGATAATGTGGGATGAGTCCATCAACGTCTCTTTTGGTGAGTTTCCTCCAACAAAATAAGTCTTGCAATACAGCTGGTCTGTACAATGTCCATTTTTAAACCATTTTGCACAAGCGGAAGCAACAACAGAGGCATTTAAACCACTAGTGTAGAATCAGTAGCGTTTTGATAGCGTTGTGATAGATGTTTAACAGTCGCGTTTTGACGGCCAGGTGTAGATTCAAGATTTTGTTGGCGTACGCTAGCGGAAAAACCACCGGTGTATAATCGGCCTAAGGCGTTAAAATAGTAAAGAGGAAATCATTCATAAACGCCAAACACCAAGTGTGTTTATAACGTATTTGGGTGGATTTGTCTGGCATTAAGAGAACCAATAGGGAGGAGGAAAATACAAATATTAATACAATTCGTGCTGTGACCCACCTATTAAATACATCCACCACTCAATTCACAAATATACATTCTATTCTACTACCTTTCGTTAACGTAACCTTTTGTTTCCCGGGCATTTAGATTTTAATGATCTACCAAAATATGTGGGATTTTGAACTTTTCAAATTAGAAAATAGTTCAACTTTTAAACTATTTTTACAAGTCTAGTCATAGAAAATAATTTTGTGTTCATTCCAGTAAACACAAAACTCGTGTACTGTTAAAGATTTTATCAATATTTAATCTAATCTAATTGGCAATATCTCAGTCAACTAGGCACCCCTGCCCCCCTTTATGACGATGCCTACTTGTTGAATTCAAAACAATTTTGTGAGGTGAGTTGCATCTTAACTTGTCGCACCTAAGCACTCTAAGCACTATAAAGTGATATTGAATTTATGTACTAATGATGCCCCGTGATTGGTAGCCAATTATTACGATATTTGATTTATTTGATATAATTGCCCCGAGATTGGGCGTCAATTATAGTGATACGGAATTTTATTGAGAGATTTGATATTTACCCGCGATACAGCGCCAATTGTGTTGATACGTTTTTTTTAATTGAGTTATTGCCCTGTGGTTGAGCACTATTTATGATGATATATGGGTTTTATGATGATGACGCATACATGCCTTACTAAGCAGTTACTACACGGTTATGTGATCTGATTATATATGATAATTATAATTATGAAATGAATAAGACTTTTGATGTTGCACGCTATTTATTTATATGAATACACCTTCGGTACTGAATAAATGATATAAATGACAGTTTTTTTTTGTCAAATTGCGTATTTTTTGTGTGTGATATTACACGTTCCGTGTTTTAAGTACTGGGTGCTATGTAGATTTATGTTACTTCTTAACTTGTTTTAACGAGCCACGTGATGAATCGAACTGTTTTTCTGTGTATCACTCTATGGATTCATGCGCACAAGCTGCTTATATATGACCTACCCCTTGCCTCTTGGACCCCTTGTCAACAGTGTTAAAACTATTATTATTATTATTATTATTATCACCGTGTCTTACTACCCGTTCGGGTTATACGCACTTACGCTAATGTGTAATGTTAGGGTGATTGCGAGATGAAATGGAGGACCTACAGTTTAACGTAGAATCCAAACCACGGTGGAGGCCTGGCCTTCCCACACATTCACAAGTTGTGATTAATACACGATTTGTCAGAGGTGAAGGAAGGGTTTGGTAATCAGGTAAATCTATGCCGAGACCGAGGATTGAACCCCGGAACCCCAGCACAGAAGTCCGACACCTTACTCCTAGACCACCAGGTTCCCCAACTAACTAATTGAAAAGTTCCTGGCAACCTGGTGTTGTGAAGACTAGCTTCTTATTGGATAGAGGAAGCCAGCGTGTCACATGAGTTTTCTAATACAACGGAGTTGATATTTACTAAAAAAGATATTTTAAAACGTAGTGTATTAAAATTATTTCTAAAAGTGCGTGATTCTCCATGGATGAAGTATTAAAAGGATATTTTACATACAGTTCATTAAAGGAAAATACACTTCATCAATGACTTTTTAAATATATGAGAGGGGTCCAAAACCGAATCATTACAACTATCACACCTAGATACTTGTGTACGAAATCTAAAGAGATGGAAAAAACTAGAAGTTCACCCTACGAGACCTATTTTCTTATGACACTTACTTACTCTCTTCCTCTGACGAACACAAACACTCACTGTACTATTTTCGCCTGGATAGCCTTGACTTGAATTTTTAAAATATATTTTCTTGTGTCATATTCTAGATAAACATACTACTTCCACCTTTATTTTTATTACAAATCCTGGCGGAAAGAGTTCTACTGATAATTTTATGTAATACACCAAGTAGCCTGAGCATTAGCCAATTTAAAAAGCATCTGTTTATGAAAAGACTACTTTAATATTCTGTCAATATAAGACTATTTTTAAAATTACTTATGATTTTGGTTTCAAATCTATATCTTTAAAACTCGACGAATAAAACGTGAATACACATACTTGAAAAAAAAAAACCTGTGAATAATACAATAGTAATAATAACCTGCTTCAGTGGGCACATGGTCTAAGGCACTACAACTTTTCACAGTAGACTAGATCAAGGCTCTAATCACGGCTGGGTGTTCTGAGCGTGGTTTTCCCAAAATTATTTTCCACTCTCTTTCCACGCAAATGTGGTTATATTTCCTAAAATTATAAGTTTTCTAATACCGAAAACTATTATCGTAATCATTACGTAAGCGTATAACCCGAACGGGTAGTAAGACGCAATACTAAAAAATAAAAATATATGTATCAATAACAATAGTTTGAGAATCCATAGTATATAGACCCGATTCTGTGGTATAACGCGCTACTCTCTTGTTGGACTAGACTGCTGAAGATGGGGAGATCGGGGCTCGATTCCAGTCGGGTTCACTGTGGGTAGTTTTTCTAAATGGTTTTCAAGTATCCTTACACGAAAATGAGGGTACACTTCCTCTCAATTAAACCTTCATAATCCCTAAGCAATTAGTTATATATATATACACACATCTATAACCGCGTTTTACTACCAGTTTACGCTAGCATGAATAAATCCTGGGTGACCTAGTGGTCTAGGGGTAAGGTGTCAGACTTCTGTGCTGGCGGCCGGGGTTCAATCCTCGGTCCCGGCACAGATTTATCTTCCCTAGCATTACACATTAGCGTAAGTGCGTATAACCCGAACGGGTAGTAAGACGCGGTGCTAATAATAATAATAATAATAATAAATCCTGTTTAAAAATGTATGTCGAAGATAAGCTGTAGGTTTCTTCTTTAGCCTATGTTTAAATATACTTAATTAAATTAATAATGGCAAAGGGAACACTGGAACCAAACCCTAGATATTTTAGCTTTGCTTTTAAAGTGAATAGCGGCCCTGCTTGACGATCCAGGTGAACTTAGAGGTAAAACATTTGTGTGGAAAACCAAAAGTCCAGGGTTCGAGTCCTGTGTCCGGGGTGTAATTTTTACACTTGTTTAGTACACCATTGCCTTACTACCCACTCCATATATCCAAATTCTACTACACTGGTGGTGTATGGATGAGGAAGTTAGAATTTAGAGAAAATATTCCCACATTCTCTTGTGGAAGGATAGTGAATTGGGGAATTGGGGAAGACCACCCTTAGTACACGAAGCCTGGATTTGAACCATGACCTCCACGTCACCAATTTACCAGATTAGATAAGCTTGATATTTAGTATATGCGAGTTTCCCTTAGTTTAATTCTGGCGTAGTTTGATAACGCGCTAGATTCATGTTGAGCTAGACTGCCGAGGATGGGGCTATTGAGGTTCGAATTGGGGATGGCTTTTCCTAAATGTTTTTATACTCTACCTCCACGTAAAGGCGGGTTCACTTACTCTATATTCAACCTTTCCCAATTCCTAACCCATTAGCGTAATTAATACTTAAGCGTGTAACCCGAAAGGGTAGTAAGACACGATGCTAAGTATTATTATTAGCGTAATTAATACTTAAGCGTGTAACCCGAACGGCTAGTAAGACACGATGCTAAGTATTATTATTATTAATAATAATAATAATACTTAGCACCGTGTCTTACTACCCATTTGGGTTACACGATTTTTTAATATTAATTTAATTCTAGTTTTAATATTCTTCCTAGAGATAAAATCCATTCAATTACACAACTAAGCAGTTTACCTCCTTTTTTCATTAGTGTTCATTTATTTATCATACGCACACCTTAACTATAGTAGGGTACAAGGAGAAAAGGAGGAAAGTCATTTTACATACATTTTCCAGAATAACATTTTTTTTAAATTTCAAACTCTATAAGGACATCAGAGAATTTTTTTAAAACTTTCTTTTAACCATAATCCGAAGTGAATCAAATAGGTCTCTAACAGATGGCAGCACTAATTCAATTTGAGTTAAACTGAGACTTGCTCCCTTTTCCACCTTATCCTGGGCTAAACCCTTTTTAGCCCTTCACACCCGGTATCTTTCATATGTTTAAAATACTCGTATGTGGTCGATTGTAGTCAACTGCAAACCATGACGAGGATAACTCTAAGAACCAGGGGTTTGGAAATCCACCACTTCCTTAAGATGGCGCTAATGGATCTTGTCTTTATAAAATAAATCTTGTTGAATGATGACTCCTCTTAAGAGCCCGCATAACACTTGGAATAACACCTATATAACTAATACATCTCGAACAAGGGTTCTATATCTTGGTGTGGTTTTTCTGTGTTCTAACTTTGATAAAAAAAAATCTTATTCAGTGGCCTCATAGTCTGAGGCAAAGGTGGCCAAACAGTTGATCACGATTTACCGGTCAACTAGTTTGGTCGATCATCTGGTCGATTGATTAAAAAGATTGAGAGAAAGAAAATGAAAGAGAAAGTTTACACAGATTTTTCTCACATCAACATTAGAAAATCTAAGTGTTGAATCAGTTTTACTGATGAACATTCACTATCCTGCCTCCATTTATGACAGAGTAATTATGATCTCTCATTCAACAAACTATCCTAAGATAATGAGGCGTCATACAGCAACTTCAAAGTCAAGTGTTTAGTGAGAAAATACTTTTTTCGGGGAAATTATGTCTTATGTTATTTGAAGAAAAACTCGATTTCAGTGTGTGTGTGTGCGTGTGTGAAAGGACTATAAGTTTTTTTACGCAATCCAATTTTACTATTAAAACATGAAATGTATTATTAATTTTTTACCAATGAAGCCTATGTTTCCATAGTAGATCACAAAGGAATTTACTTTTCTGCAGTAGAGTCTTATATCAAAAAGTTTGGCCACTCCTGTTCTAGGGCACCAGTTTCGTATTAGATTAAACTGCCGATGACAGGTAGATTCTAGTCGTGTGTACTTAGTATAGTTTTTACAAAATGGTTTCCCAATTTCCCTCTATATAAATGTGGGTGCACTTCCTCTAAATTTAACCTTACTCATCCTCAACTCACAAGAGTAACTAGTACATTCATACGTATAGCCTGAACAGTATTCCGCAGGTTTGGGAACTTCAGATAGGGTACAAGTAGGCTTAAGTTAGCGTCAACTCAAAATCCTTGATAGGAACCTTGGATTTTGAAGAAATGATCAGATATTGATTTCAGAATAGTCAAGATGTTAAAACCTTTACTATTCATATAACAAAAATATAGTACAAGTTTGTGTTGACCCGTCTCAGTTGCCACGTGGCCTAACGCGCTACTCTCGCAGTAGAATATACCTTCGAAAACGGGGAGATCAAGGTTCGAATCTTGGCCAGATGTACTGAGGGTAGTTTTTACAAAATGGTTTTCCACACTTCCTCCACGCAAATGTGGGTTCGTTTCCTATAAATCTAACCTTCCTATTCCCCTAAGCAATTGGCATAATTAGTACGAGCTATCAGAGAATGGAGCGAGACTTCCAAATATTGTGGGTTTATGTACTTCCTTCGTTTATCTGTTGAAGTTTTTCTCTACGCAGTACAAGTGGCGCAACTACCATTTCGTAGAGCAACATATTACTGTGGGTTATTTCCACTGTTTGTCCACTGTGGACTCCACGACTCAGAACATCAACTTTGGCAAGTGAAGTGCGTAGCAGGACAATGTGATCACGTAGTTCCCAAATGGGTATAGTATGTAGTACAATCTAAGCTTTACTTGAAAATATATATCCTATGGCATCTTAGTTACACCTTTCTTGTATTACGTTGCTTACCTCTTTATATTATATTTGTATTATATCAACATATTAAATATATTTAATTACCTGGTGGTATAATGAGTATTTCTCTAAGGCAGAGGCTGTCAATCTTTTTGGATCCCGGTTGATTTTTACAATTATCAAAGGTCCCGCGATCAACCTTCGTTTCTCCACTCTTCTTTTAATTGTTACCCGCCTCGGTGGCGTAGTTGGCAAACGCGCTTGTCGTGTTGAGCTGCTCGACTGATGAGGACGGGGAGATCGAGGTTCGAATCTCGGTCGGGTGAACTGGGGTGGTTTATCCTAAATGGTTTTCCACTCTCCCTCCACGCAGATGCGGGTTCACTTCTTCTAATTCAGCCTTCCCAATTCCTAATCCATTAGAGTAATTAGTACTTAAAGCGTATAACCCGAACGGGCAGTAAGACGCGGTGCTAAATATTATTATTATTTTTAATTGTTTTTTCTATACATCTTGTATTTATCCCTTGAATTAAATATTTTCTCCAATACATAGGCCTATGTCACTGCCTTTATAGGAAAAAAACAGAACATAAATAAAATGTACAATCCTTTTATCCTTAAAGGTAGAAGACTTACCTTGATGGATTGCACTATGATCTTATCTTATGAGCTGTATGTAGCCTACCATAGTCGAATAATTCAAGGTAAGTCTGCCTCTTTCGTGACGATGTAATTTTCTTACGTGATCAACTGAAAATGTTTGCGAGATCGACTTATTGTCGACCTCTACTTTAAGGGGTAGCTGACCGCCTAGCTGTTTGACAGTAATATGCGGCGCTAAAAAATAGTATTTAATAAAAATAAACCGTGACCAGTGAAAAAGTTTTACCATACTTTAAAAATACAACAAATTTGAAAAATAATTATTTTAAAATGAGAAAATTATTAAGTTGTTTTCCAAATATGTTGTCAATTTAAGAGTGTATAAAACCAAACTTTGATACTTTTTCTAGTTCCAACGTAATCTTATATCTAATTTCCCGGTTAATCGGGCGTAATATTGGATTTTAAAACTTGGAGTGGAAGAGCCAAACACTCCCTTGAAATTGGTTTGGTGTAACAATACACTTTCTCTCCAAAAATTACATAACTACATTCATTATCAAAGGCTTCCCTTTTACTCTAATTTATCAAAGGGAACATTACACGTAGGCAACACCCCCCACCCCCACCCCCTCTCGATACTCTCCATTGGGAATACAACCACAGCCTACTAAGTCATACATACTACCTCTTAACCTAAATTAACTCACTTAGTGACTTTAAATTCTGTGTATAACTTAAATTTTACACACACAAAAAACACATAATAAACGTAAGCATTTCAACAAACCTAATTATTAATCTAAAATATATTTTGATTTGTTTGATTGAGAAAGGGATTAAATTAGTTATATAGGCTTCTTTGTAATCGGTCACACCCACTTGTCGGATGCGTGGCTTGTTTTCAGCTTCAAAAGAGACTGTCTTAGACGAAATTTCGGCAGTATTGTTATTATAGTAGAACCTGGATAGTTCGACATTGGTTAATTCAAAAAATTGTATAGTCCAAACCCAGCTTCATTTCTCATGAAACTTATATTTAAATCAATGGTAAAAAATTATGAGAATTTCAAATAAAGTTTCCTAGAGTAGAAAATGTGCTATCTTGGCCTCCATAGTTTTTTTTTGTGAAAATTTAAGCATGGACACCCAGCATGAAAAAAGTAAACTTTCACGACACGCGTCCTCAATGATTTAATTCTGCCATTTTTGTATATTAATTGTTCAAACTTTTTTTTAAAATATATTGTGTTTAAATTTTTACTTTTTTTTCTGTATGTACAATATATATTGTGTATTTATGTTTTAATTATCATATATAGAATTTGTTTATACTATATGTTTCATATTTTTAGATTATTGATATATTGTGTACCAGATGTGTAAATACTAATAAAATAGTTAGTTTGAATTTCAGATATTTTGAATTTATTTAGACATTTATAGGATATCGAATTTAAAAAGTCATACACAATAATAATAACAATAATAATCGAACAGTTTTATAGATAATGAGTAATGAGGTAGATTGGATAGAACTAGCACAATATATGGATGAATGGCGAACTTTTGTGAGTGCTCCGATGAACTTTTTATATCCTAATGCTTGAGTAAGTAATGGTTTTATAAGCATGTGTTCCTGTGTGACATTACCTCTTTGTTGAAGCCTGTTAGCGAAAAATTAGGGCCACGTGATGTTTCCAGCACCCATCACCCGACTACTTTAACCTAAATCAGACACGCCATCCAACCCCCATCAGTTGATTTATCACTGAAATAATTACGACCTACATTTCATCAATAATACAGTTTTCGGCCATGCTGGGAATCGAATCTAGGACCGTTAACTTAGTAGACCAGCACGTTACCAACTGAGATAAGGCATCGGGCATATTGGTAGTTTTGACATCAATAGATATAAATTTAAGGATACACATTAAATTGAATTTGTAAGTCTCCCATATTTGTTTCTACCCACCTCAGTGGCGTAGTTGGCTAACGCGCTAGTCGTGTTGAGCTCGACTGCTGAGGACGGGGAGATCGAGGTTCGAATCTCGGTCGGGTGAACTGTGGGTGGTTTTTCCTAAATTGTTTTCCACTCTCCCTCCACGTAAATGCGGGTTCACTTCCTCTAATTCAACCTTCCTAATTCCTAGTCCATTGGCGTAATTAGTACTTAAAGACCCGCCTCGGTGGCGTAGTTAGTTAACGCGCTAGTCATGTTGAGCTAGACTGCTGAGGACGGGGAGATCTAGGTTCGAATCTCGGTCGGGTGAACTAGGGTGGTTTTCCTAAATGGTTTTCCACTTTCCCTCCACGTAAATGCGGGTTCACTTCCTCTAATTCAACCTTACTAATTCCTAATCCATTAGCGTAATTAGTACTTAAATCGAATGACCCGAACGGGTAGTAAGACGCGGTGCTAAATAATAATAATAATAATAAAAACATATTTTTTTCTGATTGGCTGGGAAGAAGCCGATGTGAATTCCTATTTTTATGGAATAGCTTTTTAGAAAATAGACTTTTTTGCGACCTAAAATTTATAACCTATAACTATTATGTCAGTGTGATTTTAAAGGTATTGATAATAAAAAGTGAAAGTTGCAGATCACATGACCTGAAGTATGAATACGTGAAACTAGATCTAGTAGCTTCTTTCGACCCATTTCGATGGCCACAAAGTCTAACACGCTACTCTGGCAGTAGACTGGGCTGCCTATGACGGGGAGATCAAGGTTGAAATCTTGGTCGGGTTAACTGAGCTTTTTATTTTTCCAAAATTGATTTCTACGCAAATGCGTGTACACTTCTTTTGAATATAACCTTCAAAATCCCTAAAAGCTTTAGCGTAATTAGTAGTTTAGTGTATAACCTGAACGGGTAGTAAGACGCGACGATAAAAAGTATTTTAATAAAAAATTGTTTTAAAAAATGTGCAAGTTAAAAATCTTCGAAAATTGATATAAAATAAAAGTGTAAGGAAAAAGTTTTTTTGTAGAATAAAATGACGTTAAAAATTGGAGGTTTAATTATTTTTTTAATTGACCTTGTAATAATCTTGAAGACGTTCACCAAATAAAAAATATAACTAGTTCTATTCTCTTTTCCCATCAAAAAACAAAAAAACATTTGCTCGAAACAATTTTTTTCTAAAATGCTTTGTTTTGAAGATATTCTGACATGTAAAATGTATAACGAATAATATTGGAACAAGTGCTTTAATAAATATAACCAACCTCCTGCTTATATTAAGTAATTAGTTTAAAAACACTAGTACGGTTATAGAGAAGGGTTTTAGTTAATTAATTTAATTTAGAAAAGTTAATTCTTAGAGTACTTGAGTTTATTGTTCACAAATGAGGAGGCACTCAACAGTAAAAAAAAAAGTTTTAAAACATATAAGTTTAGATAAATTACCAGCATTAATGGGCACGTGTAAACCACACTTGAGATGGTTTGCTGATGACGGAGAGGTTGGGGTTGGATTCCCAGTTGAGTGTAATTAGGTTTGTTATTCCTATTCGCTTCACGCAGAGAATGCCGTTACACTTACTTTAAAATCTTCCTCCTTCGTCCCTATCCCATTGGTGTTAATATATGATGTAAGAAATGGTGAACACACTAGGTATTTAGACACATTTTTCTCAGGTTTTATCAGTTCTTAAATTAAGATAAGGCATATAGGTACAATATTTAGTCATCCTTAATTAATAAATACAGTAATTTGATATTAAGGAGGGAGTCTATAAAACTGGAGCTAAGGGTGTTTTTCTAGTTTTTATAGCAATTTTTTTTAGACAAAAGTAAATAAAATATTTTTCCAATAGAAACAAGAGTTTAGTTTTCTTCACATGGTGATATTAACAGTTGTTTAATATCTGTAATGGGCATAGCGGCGTTTGATGACACACTTTTTAAATGAAGAAAAAAAATTGTCATTAAATTCCAGTACGGCCTTGACAGATATTCCTTCAGGAACTGTTGAGTTTACCGCGTGAATAAAATTAAACGTTATCTTTCTACTGCCTTTAACTTGCGTTTATTCACGCTCCAAATTAAGGTCACAACATTACTAAGTTATTTGTGTTTCCTAAGTGCAACAGATGCCATTCAAGTAAAAAAATGTCAGTTTTATGATTTGTTTGACCTTTAGACAACACCTATCAATTTTGAATTATTTGCAGTACTTTATTTTTTGTAGGAAAAACACTTTATTTTCTGATACGAACTGTTTATAATTCTTTAAAACATATATGGTTGAGGACCTTTCAAAATATTTGTACTCTTAAATAAAAATGTATCACAAGTTTTTTTATTAAATTTTTACCCGCCTCCGTGGCGTATTGAAGCTCGACTGCTGAGGACGGGGAGATCGAGGTTCGAATCTCGTTCGGGTGAACTGGGGGTGGTTTTTCCTTAATGGTTTTCCACTCTCCCTCCACGAAAATGCGGCTTCGCTTCCTCTGATTTAACCTTACCAATTCCTAATCCATCAGCGTAATTAGTACTTAAAGCGTATAACCCGAACGGGTAATAAGACGCGGTGCTAAATATTATTATTATTAAATTTTTGGAGCTTTATGAGAAAAACTTCCTATAACAACGCCAAGGTGGTTGCTATAACCATAAAAATAACATGGAAAGTTTCCAAAAATATTTGTCCAATAACTATGGATTGTGAATCTCAGAAATAGCAGTGATTTTCCTAAACAATCTAAGAAAAATTTTAATAATACATTTTTTTAGGCATAGTCTTAAGCTAGTCTGTATTCAAAAAGAAAAAGTTAAATTTTCAACTTAAATTGTATAAGAATAAAGTCTTTAATTCTTTTACGCAATATTTAAAATTTATAAAGACCATGTTAAATTTTCAAACTAACAAAAAAATAGCTACTCACTTCATTGGCCACATGGTCTAAGGCGTCACTCTCACCTTAAAATAGACTAGAGCTGGTTTGGGTGTACTGGGGTTGGATTTTACAAAACAGTTTTTCCCCTCTCCCTCCACACAAATCTGGGTAAAATTCCTCCAAATTCAACCTTACTCCTACTTAACCCACTAGCGTAATTAGTATACAGGCTCACAACCCAAAATGGTAGTAAGACGCGTGCTAAAAATAAATAACGCGTTTAATTGAATTAACATGGTGTTGAAACAGCAGATAACCTCCCCCTCCCCCCGCCACCCTAAAGAACCCCGTCAAAACGATGAAAAGCTGCCGTCTTCTCCACGTAAGATGCCGGGGTAGTGGAGGCTGGTAACCTAGCAGTGATTTCTCATTCCTCATCCTCCCGTTCACGTGACTCTGAACTAAAGTTCCTCTTCTATTGAATGTTATGAATAGCCCCATTTTAAGCCAAGACCTTTTCACTTGATGTATACAATGTTTCTCCCTCTTTCTCTTTCTTCGATCTTCTCTAAATCCTCCCGACATCTTTCAACGCTCTATTTTATCCCTCACCCCATCCCGTTTTAGCTATATAGTGACCACCCATTATCTGATACTGTCAAAATACTAAGAAGACTTAAACTCAAACCAAAAGCTACATTATATCTAAGTGTGATAGCCAAAGAAAAAATAAACCTTTTAGACAATTTTTATTTCGTCATATTTTTGTTTCTGTTTGGGCTGTATATATAAATGTTAGGGACGCTAAGAGTAAAGGGATGATTAAGGTAGTATTTGTTGCTATGTTAAAGTTATCGGAAGGTTTCTGACCAGTTAAAAAGTTTAAAAAAATTAGCTTAAATTAAAACACTTTTTGAGCCTTTACGCGAAAATGTGTACTTCTGAGATCAAAGCAGAAGGTTAGATAACTAGATCTAACCTTCTTCTATCAAATAAAGTCATATTTTGATAGGGTCACAACAGAAGCTTTTAAAAAGATGTGGAATTGATCTGGGGTTTATAAAAGTCTGCAGTGCTTATCAATGATATATTATAGAGCCCGGTCTAAACGCCTGCAGTGGCTATCAGTGCTCTATTATAGATTCCACTCTAAGCGTTTGCAGCGGTTATCAATGCTCTATTATAGAGTCCGTTCTAAACTTCTGCAGTGGCTATCAGTGCTCTATTATAGATTCCACTCTAAGCGTCTGCACCGGTTATCAATGCTCTATTATAGAGTCCGTTCTAAACTTCTGCAGTGGCTATCAGTGTTCTATTATAGATTCCACTCTAAACGTTTGCAGCGGTTATCAATGCTTGATTATAGAGCCCTTTCTAAACTTTTGCAGTGGCTATCAGTGCTCTATTATAGATTCCACTCTAAGCGTCAGCAGTGGTTATCAATGCTCTATTATAGAGCCCGTTCTAAACTTCTGCAGTGGCTATCAGTGCTCTATTATAGATTCCACTCTAAACGTTTGCAGCGGTTATCAATGCTTGATTATAGAGCCCTTTCTAAAAGTTTGCAACTGTTATCAGTGCTCTGCCCTAGAGCCCATTCTAAACGCCTGCAGCGGCTATCAGTGCTCTATTATAGATTCCTCTCTAAGCTTTTGCAGCGGTTATCAATGCTCTATTATAGAGTCCGTTCTAAACTTCTGCAGTGGCTATCAGTGCTCTATTATAGATTCCACTCTAAGCGTCTGCAGCGGTTATCAATGATCTATTATAGAGCCCGTTCTAAACTTCTGCAGTGGCTATCAGTGCTCTATTATAGATCCCACTCTAAGCGTTTGCAGCGGTTATCAATGCTCTATTATAGAGTCCGTTCTAAAAGTTTGCAACTGTTATCAGTGCTCTGCCCTAGAGCCCATTCTAAACGCCTGCAGCGGCTATCAGCGCTCTATTATAGATTCCACTCTAAGCGTCTGCAGCGGTTATCAATGCTCTATTATAGAGTCCGTTCTAAACTTCTGCAGTGGCTATCAGTGCTCTATTATAGATCCCACTCTAAACGTTTGCAGCGGTTATCAATGCTTGATTATAGAGCCCTTTCTAAACGTTTGCAGCGGTTATCAATGCTCTATTATAGAGTCCGTTCTAAACTTATGCAGTGGCTATCAGTGCTCTATTATAGATCCCACTCTAAACGTTTGCAGTGGCTATCAGTGCTCTATTATAGATACCACTCTAAACGTTTGCAGCGGTTATCAATGCTCTATTATAGAGTCCGTTCTAAAAGTTTGCAGCTGTTATCAGTGCTTTACTCTAGAGCCGATTCTAAACGTCTACAGTGCTTATCAGTGATCGACTCTAAAGCCCATTCCAAAAGTCTACAGCACTTAACAATGCTTTCCCAAGCAGCACCCTTAATACTACTTACTAATTTTATCGAAATAATAAAACAGCTGACGCTAAGCTGAGAATGCTACAGAGTTTTAATGTACCTTTGGATTTTCCCTCGTTAATGGATTCCAAAACCTTTCTACGCTCCAACTTATTTTTTCTGAATGCTAGAAAATTAGAATTAAAAATATTCCTTCTTATTGAAATCAAACTGTACGAGCTTGTTCACACAAAAGGTCGTGCAAAACTTTAATTTAAAAACCTGGTTATGAATTCATAATATTTCAATATATATATAGTATATATAATCTATATAAACATATTATATATAATTTAATAAACATGTATCATTGATGCCTTTTAATTCCCAATTTCTTTCAAGTCTGATAATCAATACTTTTGTCCCATCCCGTATAATTTCTCTTTCCATTGAAATATATTGTCACGAATTCATGAAGCGTAAAGATGAACGTACGCGGGCAATATTTAAATGTTCAGTGCACCCCGTTTTTCTCTACGTCAAATATCAAAGGGTGATTTGCCATTTGTATTTTTTTATTGTTCAAACTTTCCCCATTCAATTGAGCGTATTTATCTACACTTTTCTAATTATCTTTTTTGTTCATCATGGATTTAAATGTTTTTGTTTATATGGATGAAACTTTGTTATCAAATTAAGTCACCACCTATAAAAGCAAATTGTTGTTTGGGTTTATTTTTAATCATATTTTAGACTTGATTTTATAAAAAAAAAATCTCTTATCAATTTGACATCTAATTTTTATAGGAAAAACCTTATCTAACATCTATAAACGCTAATTGATTAACTACCACTTTCTCTTCAGCTGTCACTTTCGGTAGATATTATCAATACCTATAAAATTACACTAATAATATATTAAATAGCCTGATTTGGTGTCCGCATGGTCTAAGGTGTCACTATCGTAATACACTAGTTTGCTAATGAAAAGCTATAGAGGTTTTAATCCCGGTTGGGTGTATTGACGATATTTTTCCTTAATGGTTTTCCATTATTCCTGCACGCGAATGTGGGAAAACTTCATCTAAATTAAAACTTCCTCCTCTCTAACTAATTAGCGAAATTATTACATAAGTATATAACCAGAACAGGTAATAAGACTCGGTGCTAAATAATAATAAACTTTGGGAAAAACAAAACAAAAATCTTTTTTCCGTGTCTAGGACTACGTGTGTTTAAGAGAGAAAAAAAACCTTAGGTTTATTCAATTGTGATACATTCCAATAGATCTTTACTTTTATATCTCTTTTCTAATATATCTTTATTCTATTAGCCTAATAATAGAATAATCGAATACAAAACTTTGGGCTTGATTTGTTGCACTTTGCATCTGTAGTGTGTTTCAAAACATACATGCATCCTACAGATCAACTGACAACTAAAAGGGTAAACTACTTTTGCATTTCTTTGACTTCAAGATTAAGTTAAATTGAAACCAATTTTTATATATATAAATGATTGTACGTATTCATATATATATATATGAATACGTACAATAATTTATATATATATATGCTTTTTCTTTCAGAAATTATACATTTGTATGTGTATCTCAACGTAAATTTCCGCAGTTGAACTCATTTTACTGACGCACATAGGTAAAAGTGGACTTGGTGAGAATATAACCCTTGAGCTACATTGCAAATGTAATGATGTTACAACCAATAACAACATCTAACGCATACTAAATCAGTAATATGGAATTACAACACTCACCACCACTGGCCTGGCTTCTCTCCGTCTGATGGAGCACTAACACACACTAAGACATCCTCTCCCGTGGCTTGAACAATTTCGACTGAAACGAGACGCTGGTCAGCGCCTCGCTCGTCATCGAAGCCCGGCCCACAACAAACAAGGACTTAACTTGACCAAGATCGTATCCGGTTCCGGCATCTGGGATGTTCTTTAAACTTCAAGTGGTTACTGGACTGACCGCTAAGCTTCGAGAGCGCTAGTCTTCTCCCTTCCTTTTGTTCTTTGTTTCCACCCTGCTTCCCCCCTCCTCTGAGAACATGTGTAGGCTGTATTTACTATATAATGGCTTGCATTGTTTACCTCGTCACTCATTGTACCACTGGCTTGCATAAAGGTGAGGGCACCGATATAAACTAGGATTAGGGAACTTTATTCAAAATTCTGTTCTGATATAAATAATGGGGAAGGATTCTTTTCAAAACTGTCATTTGGGCTTACTTTATCATAATCATGTTTTGTAGATGGGTTTTCTGGCGGGGATTAACGCGGATGAACCACGGGTCAATAATATTTGTTTTTAAGGGGAATTCATGATTAGCGTTAGTACTCTTTGTGTACTTGTGGCGCGCTCTCATCTTCACTTAGTTCAGTTAAGCGATTACATTGATACTTTTACAAGTTTCAGGGACGTTATTAAAATAATGTATGCACGCTTTAACTGCGTGGGTTATTGTATATATATTTAAATTAAAATTAGGTTATCATGTTAGGTTGTATAGTTTCTAACGGCGGTTTACGAACTATGTTTATGCACTTCCAAGTAAATTATAAAATTAAATTAGCCATTGTTACTTAGGTATAGGATTCAACAACAATTGTTGAGACTTATATAATAGATTTAATCACTATATCTTATTATCCTTGTGTCTGCTTTGGCAGAGTACATTATTTATTATATATCGATATTTAAAGTAAATTATATGGCTTCGCAATTTCATGTATTTGGTTTGAATCATATTGAATTGATGTTTATTGCCAGACTACAAATTGGCTCTCTATGCCATTGTTGAAATATATGATGTATCATTATTACCTTTATATTTGACTAAATTCAAAATAAAACTATGTTTTCTCTTGTTATCCCTTGGTTGTTCTTTACACACGCTTCCCGATTATCTGTGGGCGTCACACAAAACCCAGTGTTAGGGGTGTGCAATGATATAATTGCTAACAACCAAAACTTAGTAATTTCTAAGAGTTTCTTCCTACCGAAATTCTTCTATATATGTCTACTCTTGTTGTATTTGCCAAACGCCACATTAATTATCATTTGATCACTATCATGCCACGATGATGGCAAATAAACAAATATTTTGGTGATTTTGAACTACTCGATAAAGTTTTTCACACAATATTATTTATTTTAGCACCGCGTCATATTACCTGTTCAGGTTACACGCCCACATAATATTAGTTTGCATTTTTTTTAGATACCTGTCATGTTTATCAAACTAATTGGTTTTACCGACAGCAAAAAATGTTTCACAACTTTCATCTAATTTAAATATTTAAAATGAGCATCTCACATATATTTATTTATCAATATTGTACCCTTATTTTCCTGTGCTCAAATTATAATGGTACTTGTGCATATTTTATTTTCAAACAGCATTTAATATGTCCTTTAAGTCGTATATGCCTTTATATAAAATACACACATTAAAAAATACACTTTGTTTAGTCAGAAAGGTTTCGTTCTTACCTTGATGGATTACACTATGGTCTTATCTTATAGGAGTAATAATAATAATATACCCCTACTTAGTACCACGTCTTACTATCCATTCGGGATGTACGCTTAAGAACTATTTAATCTAATGGGTTGTGAAATTGGAAGGTTGAATATAAGGGAAGTGAACCCGCATTTGCGTGAAGGAAGTATGGAATACCATTTAGTAAAAACCATCCTCAGTTCACCCGAGCGAGATTCGAGCCTCGTTCTCCCCATCCCTGGCAGTCTAGCTCAACATGAAACTAGCGCGTTAGCTAACTACGCCACCAACGCAGGTGTTTGAACGAGTAATAAGGGAATAAAGCCAGGTAATCCGACCCCTGTTTTACAGAATTTCCCGAAACCTTTTCAAGACTGAAAATTGGTATATAGGTGCAAACTACTGTATTAGCACTAAAAAAAAATGGGGGTATAGGGGGTGAAGGAGATAACTGAGGGCCCCGCTAACGAAATTTTCCCAGAACTACACGTATACTAAGGGAGACCCTGTCCTATAGTTATCTAATGGACAATATACTACGAGCTGTGCGCACGTGTCGACCAATTTTAAAAGTATTATTGACTTTGTGGTAGGATTACTGACTTTGCTTTTATTTTATTATTATTATTAGCACCACGTCTTACTACCCGTTTGGGTTATACGCACTTACGCTAATGTGTAATGGTAGGGTGATTGTGAGATGAAATGGAGGACCTACAGTTTAACGTGGAATCCGAACCACGGTGGAGGCCTGGCATTCCCCACATTCACAAGATGTCTTGTCAGAGGTGAAGGAAGGGTTTGGTAATCAGATAAATCTGTGCCGAGACCGAGGATTGAACTCCGGGCCCCAGCTCAGAAGTCCGACACCTTACCCTTAGACCACCAGGTCACCTGCTTTTATTTTAAATGTCTTATTATACAGATTTCATAACAGAAACAACTTACATCTGTCAAAAGTATATATAATCCTTGTGTAGAAAGTCAAAGTATTGAAATATATAATTTAAGAGAATCATCAAATTATTCAAATTAAACATTCATAATAAATATTATTAAGAGTGCAATTCAGCAGTTAAGCTTGATTTTCTCAATATATTTGGTTAAAAATCAAGTTGAAATAAATTTTAGGCCCTAAAACACACTTCAATACGAGACTGATTTTTTTCAGCACCACGTCTTGATTTTTTTAAATGAAACTATTTTGTGGGGTTTTAATATTTTTTTCTAATATCCTAAACATTTATACTCCTCTGATTTTTCCCTATTTTATTATAAATAACAAATAAAGCCAAGAAAATGTATTGAAAATGGTATATAAGCGCTCAAATATCGCGCTAAGTAAGAGTCAATTTCGGTGCCCGGATTGGGTGTGTGAGTAATGTGGGGGGGGGGGG
>CABEEJ010001121.1:38735-106462 GCA_901482245.1 Timema douglasi | reverse complement strand
AGGGGGGGGGGGGGTAAATAGTCGATCCGATAGTGTGTGTGAGCTGCTATAACACGGACGTGAGCTGCCTGAGGTATACACTAGACCCCCCACGACCCTTTCTGGTCGATCAAACAAACATAATTCATCATGTATTGATTCTCCTCCAAGTTGGAGAGAGATTTCATTGGCCGGTGTTTACTTTAGCAACTTCAGTTTGTTGGAGGGGAGGCGCGTTGCGTGAGATTTGCAGATAGGCTGACGCAAGCACGGATTTGTTGAAGGTTCTGAAATTGCAGGTCCAGGTTAAATCCCCGATCTAGGGAAAAAGTTGTTCTTATCTTGTAATATAGTTTTTAATTAAATTTCTAGATTGGGAAGTAATGTATATTTTTTATATTTATTATTTTTCATGGAACAAGTAGTGAGCTTTTATAAAAAAGATTAAATACAAACATAATATGTTACTATTCATCTTAATCAGGTGTAAAATAGTCAAACAACTTTATTCCCTGTCCAAGTAATAAGGCTTGTATTATTATTATTATTATTATTATTAGCACCGCGTCTTACTACCCGTTCGGCTTATACGCACTTACGCTAATGTGTGTAGTGGCAGGGGGATTGTGACCTACAGTTTAACCTGGAATCCGAACCACGGTGGAGGCCTGGCATTCCTCACATTCACAAGATGTCTTGTCAGAGGTGAAGGAAGGGTTTGGTAATCAGATAAATCTGTGCCGGGACCGAGGATTGAACCCCGGCGGCCAGCACAGAAGTCTGACAATTTACCCCTAGACCACCAGGTCACCAATAAGGCTTGTAGTATAGCAGTCATCCTGAGTGATCTTGGGGTAAAGTTCTAGCCTCAGGGCTCGATGTTCGTGGTTCAAACATAGCTGGGGTCGACGGATTTTTCTTGAATGATAAAAATCCGGAGCTCAACTTCTTTTGGAGGAGAAGTATAAAACCTTTGGTACCATGCCGATCGCGGCATGTAAAAGGACCCTGGAAGGTGTGTGAAAATACCTCTCCTACCAAAATTCGTTGGCACTTTCGCTCTCGCTCATAGAAATTCTCGTGCGCTAATATAATTATTCAATATATTAATGCACGTTAAACTCCGCAAATAAATACATGTAGTAATTCCCAGCAAAATTTCGTTCGATTATTTTTATTTTCGCATATTAAGAGAACGTATTTTGTTCGTGAAATAATATATCTCGAGATTTTGACTAACTTTAACGTTTTATGTGAGCATGAACCCAAAAAAGTGTATTTTACCTCTGTCCATTTCCATGTTTGTTTGTCAAACCATCCCTGGCCACGGATCTAAAACGGTTTGATAGATTTTGTTCAAACTTGATATCTAGATGTTATAGGGCAATACTTTTTTTTTACACATTAGCACTTCAACTAAGGGTAGTTACTGATGTGTAATTTTTTTTGGATTCCAAATTTTTTGACAATGGATCTAACAATTTTATTTAATATGTATACCTAGAATTTGTTTGACATGACAAATAGCACTATATAATTAATTTTTGGGCAACAAATTGTCAAAGGGGCTAATGGCTGATTTTTCAAAATCTTGAAACATCTAAAAAATGGCTATAACGGTTTGGTTTCAAATTGTTATCTCGATAGTGTTTTATATAACAAATAACACTGTATAATTGTTTTGGGGGTAAAAACTAATTTATGGGTAGTTTACTAGTGCTTGATGTTCCAAAAACTTGGAATATTGAACAAATGACTCTAGCGATTTGGTTCCAAATGGGTATCTTGGGAGCGTTTTACATGAAAAATAACCCGTTGTACTTTGTTTGGTGTAAAAATTCGATTAAGGGTATTTAACTGAGGAGCGATTTTTGAACATTTGAATTATTATGAAAATGGCTACAACTATTTTGCTTAAAATTATATATTGGGAATTTTGACAAAAACATGATAAATAAAGCTGTATACTTGTTTTGGGGGACGGGGGAATTTGTCTATGGCTATTTTACCAATAATTGTTATTTTATTAATATCATAATTATTATTGGAATTTAGAGGTCCGGCGGCACAATGAGGTCATTAGGGCCTTAAACGATATAAAATCATAGTATAATTCCCATAGGGGAGTGTCATTATAAATAAATCACCTGCTGGAATAGGCACAAGATAAAAGAACCGTATGCAAATAATAAAATTTGTAAACAAAATGTAAAAGTAATATATCTCACTATGAGAAAATACTATTAGTACAAATTGAGTAATTCACTTGCTAATAAAACTCACAGGTGTATACAGTACATTAAAATTACAGAACAGACATATTAAAATATAACACGTTAAAAGGACAAAACAAACATGTTAAAATAATAATAATACGTTAAAAAGACAAAACAAACATTTAAAATTTAATATGTTAAAAAGACCCATCAATCATATTAAAATGTTAAAAATATAAAAATGTTTGAAATAATTTTAAAATAAAATAAAATTCAAATTATTCACTTTATAAAAGTTACTCAAATGGCACTAAAAAGATTTGCCTGGCGTATAAAATGGAGTAACCAACTAACTCCTTCAACGCTGTCACGTAATAAAAAACTAAGGTCACCTTTAAAATCAAGGGCCAGATGACTAACGAAACATAAGGACTTAAATATTACATATAATTTCGCGTTATTATTATTTTTATTTTATTTTTAAATTGAGTATTTAAAAAAATTGCTTTAGTTATTTGATTCAAAATTGGTATCGGGAGACTATTTTACATGTCATTAATAATGTATCTTTATTTATCTAAAATAAATTAATTATAGGTAGTTTACTTACAACAAGTTATAGAAAATTTGAATGTTTTGGAAATTGACCGTGGAGATTCAATTCAAAATGTGAATCTGTGAATAAATTTTATTTAAAATAAGAATACGTTTTTATTTTAACAAATAAATAATTTTTTGTTAGTTTACAAATACTTTATTTTTGAAAATTTGAGTTTTGTTAAATACAGAATGTTTGTAAATGCTACGCCTAAATTGCACACATAGTTTGTTTGAACCAAAAGAAAGACCAAAATTCCCATACACTTGTATTCAGAAAAGTAGCTAATACCATTAAATTGTACTAAAAGTTCCGGCGTACAGCGCCGGGAGAGCAAAGATGTGTACAAAAACCAAACACGGCACACCACACATGCAGCTTACAGCTATCTCTTCGATGGGAAGTGCTGGAACACGGGTGTACTACATTTTTCCACGATTTCCTTCTTGGTAACTGTAAACAAGCTATGAGGATAATCCTCCTGGTCAGTGAACGTGGCCCAACTAAGCTATGATGGTAATCCTCCTGGTCAGTGATCGTGGCCCAAATAAGCTAAGAACCATGAGAAGAGGGGTCCCGTGGCCCAACTAAGCCATGACGAGAATCCTCCTGGTCAGTGAACGTGGTCCACCTAAGCCATGACGATAATCCTCCTGGTCAGTGAACGTGGCCCAACTAAGCTATGAGGATAATCCTCCTGGTCAGTGAACGTGGCCCAACTAAGCTATGACGAGAATCCTCCTGGTCAGTGAAAGTGGTCCAACTAAGCTATGACGATAATCCTCCTGGTCAGTGAACGTGGCCCAACTAAGCTAAGAACCATGAGAAGTAGGGTCCCGTGGCCCAGCTGTTATGCGCCAGGAACACCCAAACTACAGTCCGGATTTCACTCCCAGTGATTTTCATATCTTTCTGACCTTGAAGGAGCACGTCAGAGGACAACATTCAAAGGCCGATGTTGACATTAATTTGGTTGCTTCAAGATGGCTTCAACAGCAGGGTCATGCCGTCTATGCGTCTGGAGTGAACAAGATCATCTATCACATGCTGTGACAAATGCGTTAATTGTCAATTCGAATAGGTTCAAAAATAGAGTATCTGTCAAAATTTCTTAATCTATTATTTTCAATAGATAAAATATTCTCTATAAATTACGTTGATTGTAAAATTTTTTTAATATAAATTTGTAGCTAATAGTTTTATGATCTATAGACCTCGCTCCCTCCATGTTTCTATCGTTCAAGTTGAAATTTCTCCTAGCATTTGAAGATGATATTTTTACTTGGTGATAAAAGTTATAAACAAAACAAACTAATATTATATTCAACAGTACATTATATTCGTGAAGAATAGTCGTTGATCACGTGGTTAAAGATGTCAGACTTGCGATTTATTTCAAAATTAAAAAACTATAGCTTGAAAATTATTGTTTTTTATAAAAATGTGTTTCAAATAATCTATTTTATTTTAAATAGACCTGCATATTTGCAATGAAAAGTAATTTCAAATATCAAAGAGTTACGTAGATATGATAAAAAATATATCAGGATTATCGCATCAAACCGGAACCCTTAAAGTAATTTTGATGAAAAATTGAGAGTAGCTATTTTGTTTGTAATATTGATCAATGAAATCCAATCCAAATCCTTAAAGCCGATTTTGATACAATCAATTTTTTCTTTTTTCGCCCTTAAGTAAACTACCCTTTATTTTAGGGGCAACTCTATGAAAATCCTAGATACCAAGTTTTAGCCCGACAGGTAAAATAGTTTAGGCTCTACTCCAAGGTACAGACAGATGGATGGACAGACGGAAACTCAAAAACTACTTCTTCGGTTTCGGGTGTCATGAAACGTCGAAATTCATCAAAATCTCGAGTTCGATTTTTTAGACGATCACAATACTTTTTATACCTGTAAGATAGCTAGAAATTAATAAACCTTATGGAAGTCCGCACGGAATTTCTCACTCTATTGTTTGAAAATGGAGATATTTACTCAAAACTCGTAATATATGTGAAAAGAAATAATATAAACTAGCAAACCCAAGCAATAATTGCCATGTAGTTACGTAAAACACTTTTTAACTCCCGGTTTCAAATTTTATAGTTTTTTTTAAGAATAAATGTCCTGACTTGTATATTTTGGCCAATAAAAACGTAAAAATTAACTATTGAGTCTAAAATGATAGAAATAAATCATTGCTGTAAAAATATTTTCCCTAAAAGATTAAAGGAAAAATAATATAACCTTTCTGAGAGACTTAATAATATATTTACTCTATGGCATTAGGGAATAATAATTGCGTTAAAACATAAATATTATCTCTTTCCAACTAACGCTCACAAAATGGTATGACTATATTTTACAATATCTCAGAAACTATTAGTTTTATAAATATCTATTTCAAATAAAAGTTTTTTATTTTTAATAGTGCTAAAATTTTGCAATGATAAACTATCTAGTATCTCAAATAGTTGCGGAGATATGGAGATTTCAGATTCTGTAAAGTACCATAAATTCATTTTCATGGAAAAATGAAAGTATTCATTTTGTTTATAATCTTAATCAACGTCTAGATATGAATTTTAATCAAAATCGTTAAAGCCGATTTTGAGAAAAACATTATTTTCTCTTTTCGTCCTTTAGTAAACAATTCTTAATTTTAGGGTCAAATAGACGCACAGACAGACGGCATTGCAAAAACAACTTTTTAGGGTTCTTGGGGTCACGAAAGGTCGACAGCCATCAAAATCTCGCTTTAGATTTTGTTGATGGTTGCAATACTTTACTTGTTCGAAAAGTTAAAAAATATATATTTGCGTATATCTTGAAAATTATTGGTTTTATAAAAGTATATTTCAAATATTTTTTTAAAATTATAAGTAGACCTGCATATTTGAAATGATAAGTAACTTCATATCTAAAATAGTTACTGAGATATGTTTAAAAAAATGATAATTTATACATCAGACCGGAATCCTTAAAGACATTTTGACGATAAATTGAGAGTAGCCATTTTTATTATAATATTCATAAATGTTTAGAAATGAAATTTAATCAAAATCATTAGAACCAATTTTTGATAAAATCAATTTCTTCTCTTTTAGCCCTAAGTAAACTACCCTTATTTTTAGGGTTAGATAGCCAATCCCAAAAACCTCTCGGGGCGACCCTATGAAAACTTTCGATACCAAGTCTTAGCACAATCGGTAAAATTGTTTAATCTCTACTGCGAAGTACAGACAGACGAGACGGACAGACATAAAGACAAAAGGAAAATAATTTTTTTTATACGGGGGAGTTATAAAACTTCGAAATTCATCATAATCTCGAGTTCAATTTATTTGTCGATCTAAATACTTTCTCTACCTGTAAGGTAGCGATAAAGTAAAAAAGGTCGATACATCGTATGGCCTATGTTCAAACCCCCGTCAAATGTACATTATTTAAAAGGGGTCCACGCCTTTTGCAGTTATTGCGGAAAAAACAAGTATACAGATGTTTGTGTGGCCGCTATCTTGAAAGGGATAGACATATCTAAAAATCATGCACCCTTCATCTACCCTGTAAGGTAGCAAGCTTACCTTGCATTACTCCACTATGGTCATAGTGTAATCCTTCAAGGTATGGCTGTTACCTTTCAGGGTAAACGGAGAGTACATACGTTGTTTAGACTAGGCTCATAGAATGTGCCTTCAAAATTTAGATAAAATATATCCACGCATTTGGAAGTTATCGCGTATCAAACATCCGGATGGGCAGACAGACATAATATGTTATGCCGAATGCTAAAGTTAAAATAGGACCTAATTATTCTCGTTTAGTAATGTAACATAGCTTATTGTTTTAAAGAAACTTGATGAATTATAATATTTTTGCGATAGCATGGTGAGTTCCCCCTTAACACCACGCATCCCAACTTACATATTGTTTAGTAGAGTGTTAGTTCCCCCTTAACACCACGCATCCCAACTTACATATTGTTTAGTAGAGTGCTAGTTCCCCCTTAATACCACTCATCCCAACTTACATATTGTTTAGTAGAGTGTTAGTTCCCCCTTAACACCACGCATCCCACCACCTAAGGGTAGCGAGCGGAGCTGGTGTTGACCTGCCCTGAATAACAGGGGGCGTGTTGGTGCGTCACGGAGTTTTAGTATTCAGTGAAGCACGGGACATTCGCCCTTAACTCCTTGAGAAGGAGGCGGGGCTATATGAAAGGTCTGGTTGGCTCTTTACTTGTGTCTTTTACAGAATGTGTCACGGGCATGATCACGTACAAAACTTTTACTATTATTATTATTATTATTATTATCATCTGAGGGTTTTAAGGTGCATCAATACAAGGACTACCGGCATCGTTGGGTCCATGGACTAAGGCGGCTACCTCACCTGATTTTCTTCCTTGAAACCACTTTAATATATGTGAATATTCGGATAGAATGGGGAGGCAGCAATACACAGTGTAAATACATTTACAACACAAAAGTTGACTAGCGTTTCATGAATATAATTTTAAATCCGGTACAGTTGTTAAAAAAATATGACTGAACGCTAAATAAAATTATACAGATTAAAAACGATCATAAAGGCTATGAATTAAAATATGTTCATAACTTTTAAATTTTCCTAAAGCAATGCGGTCATAAAATTAAACACGATTCAAGCCATCGTAAATATCGATAGTCATAAACTAAATAATGATTACAAGCCATCGTCAAAAGCGACACAGTCGTAGGATAAAACATGATACAAGTCATCTTAAATTAAGACACACTCACAAGGTAGAATATGATCCAAACCATCGTTAAAACCAATATCCAAGAGGATATAATAAATCTTATTGACACTCCACCAACGTGTGACGAGCAGTTAACGGGGTTTTGTAACTCACACGTTGGCTTTGTTTAGCTGCGTACCATATACCCATAAGAAAGGCTTACCACAATCTCAAGATGAGACAAAGCCCGACGAACAGGAATCTCTTTAATAGCACCCAAAATGACATAACCATTTTAAGGTATGCTCAATGTAAATTCATTAATAGTAGAATTATGATTACTACTCTTTCATAGGTGACCTGGTGGTCTAGGGGTAAGGTGTTGGACTTCAGTGCTGGGGGTCCGGGGTTCAATCCTCGTCCCCGGTACAGATCTATCTGATTTCCAAACCCTTCCTTCCCCTCTGACAAGACATCTTGTGAATGTGGAGAATGCCAGGCCTCCACCGTGGTTCGGATTCCACGTTAAACTGTAGGTCCTCCATTTAATCTCACAATCACCCTACCATTACACATTAGCGTAAGTGCGTATAATCCGAACGGGTAGTAAGACGCGGTGCTAATAATAATAATAATAATACTATTTTCTTGAAGCAGCGCATCTTCTACCTACCTAGACTAACCACATATTTACACTAATGGGATAAGGGTGATTAATGGAAAGATAATAGGAATTGTAGTGTCTAATTTTTATAGAAAGAACCTTATTTGACAGCTAGCAAATTTACTAGAGATACTATTTACACTTCATGTTTGTAGCTCTTTCTTTTCAATGTATATTATCAATACATATAAAATAATATTAGTAATATAGTAAAATGTTATCATTACTGGCCACCATCAAAATTCTTTTTTTTAAACTGTCTTATTATCAAAATCCTTCCAAACAAGTATTTGCTTTGAGATAAAGGGATTAAATATTTAGGACCATCCGGAACAGATTCTAATCCTGACATAGGTGAACCTTTCTAGATGAGCCCGACATATAGTCCACGTGCCCATCGATGAGACTAACATCTTACTATATCAAAATTTCGGAAGGCATATTTCAAATTCCCATTTAAAAATATTGTAGCATTGCACCAAAGTTTTTAAAATATGTTTCAAAATAAAGTCAGTAACATTTGTTAATCGGTGGTAACTATGCATTTTGGTTTTTATAATAATTGAAGAGCACATGGGGAAAAGGACAACGTGACAAATCATTTTCAGGACAACTACTTTTAAATTTAAAACCCTTTAAGGACACGATACAATTTTTTTATATGACAAATACTCTTTTAACAATAATTTAAGTGCATTAGAAAGTTATCGTGATTGTTTAAAAGATGGCACTACTAACGTATTTTGAACAAAAATTGAAAATTTCCCCTATTCCCTTGTACCATTCTAGTGTAAACTTGTAGTTATTATACTTTTCTCCATCGGATGAATCTAAAATGTTTTTTTACTTTAAAATTATGTATACAATAATATTATTAATTAAAAAATGATAAATCATTTGCGCTCATTCTTTAATTTATTCGAGGTATTTAAAGTGAACTTTATGAACCAACTGAGTATATCAGTACACAATTTAAAAACTAACTCAAGTTTAGAAGAAACACAAAATCCAGCCCCCGGACGTTAAGTTCATCACTGTGAAAGGGGAATCCCTCATTTAACCAATGATACATTTTTCAACCATGTCAGGAATAAAACCCGGAACCCTTATCTCAGTAGACAGACATGCTACCAGATGAGCTAAGGTGTCGGACAATATTGGGTGTTATAATTATTGGTTACTAAAACAATAAAATTAATCAATAAGAAACTTGTATATCATAAGACTGATTAATCAAATTAAATGTGAAATGGATCTGGTAAAATTACCTCCTAAAGTGGGAACGTGTAACAAAAGATCAACTTTTGTTCCGTTTTTCATAAAAAAACAATTATTTTCTGCAAAATAAAAAATCAAATGTTGCCCCATTTGAAACATATAGTTTTATTTTCCACACATATTAATCTCAATAATTCATTAATATCTCTAATGAGCATAATATTATCATTTTGACGACAAACTTTTTAAATTAAGAGAAATATTTTCATCATATTCTAGGAAACATGCTTGATATATATTTAGCTAACTGTTCATATTACTTTATGAAGAAAACTATATTTTATATTTCTACTGGGGAAATATTTAATTTGCCCACATGATCTAAAGCACCACTCTTGCAAATAGACTGGACTTCTAATGACGGGGAGATTGGATTTCGGGTCTCAGTAGAGTTTACTTAGAGTGGTTTTCCCTAAATGATTTTCCACTCCCCCTTCACGCGAATCCGGGTATATTCCTCTAAAATTCAACCTCATCCCTAATACATAAGGCGTACTTTATACCCATTGTCACACATGCAACAGAAACATGGACATTGATTGAAAGGGAGATATGGGAATTAAATTTGTGAGGATTATGTTAGCTGTGACGAGGAGGTAGTAAATGAGATAGTAGAGGAGGCAAGACTGAGATGGTAAGGACATGTAATGAAAATGGAAAAAGAGAGGATACCAAAGAAAATGATGGACATTAAGTATTTAGGAAAATTATTATTATTATTTTTATTATGAGCACCGCGTCTTACTACCCGTTCGGGTTATACGCACTTACGATAATGTGTAAAGTTAGGGTGATTGTGAGGCGAGTTTAACGTGGAATCCGAACCACGGTGGAGGCCTGGAATTCCCCACATTCACAAGATGTCTTGTAAGAGGTGAAGGAAGGGTTTGGTAATCAGATAAATCTGTGCCGGGACCGAGGATTGAACCTCGGCCACCAGCACAGAAGTCTGACACCTTACCCCTAGACCACAAGGTCACCTATTTAGGAAAAAAACCACAATAAAGTCCAAGAAAGAGATGGAAAGAGTAAATAACAAAAAGTTTGCAAGTGAGAGGATAAGAATGGAAGCAATTACAAGATAATAAATAATGGTGGAAGTTTCACTTAACTGACCCAGAGACAGGCTGGAAACAGTTGACGATAATAATTATGAGTACATAGGTGTAAAACCCAAACGGATAGTAACACTTGGTACTAAAAAAATAAATTATTGTGTCGGAAAAATGTGTTTTTTTTGCCATAAAAAAATTCAAAAATACTGCTTCTAATTTGTAATCCCTATCATCACAACTTAAGGTTCGTAAGAGTTCGAGACGGTCTATAGGGTCTAGTCGGAGCAGTATAAGATGATCTAGAAGCCGACTCACGTCCCGATGGTAGTTTGGTCCGCAGCCAAGGGGCAAGGGAGAGAGAGAGAGAGAGACTGCATTGTCCTCGGCACTGCCGAGTCTCTTCTACAGCGTCAAACGACGACTACAACAGAGACACAAAAAAACACCCGTTCCTACAATACAGCAGCGTTAGAATTCCTATATGACACACACACGGCTCCCGAATAGCAAGGATTGTGGGTTTTTAAGTCCCTTGACCAATCTGTTATGCTCTTTGTTCTAGAAGCGAGGCAGTAGTAGCTTCATGCTTTGATCACTTTTTGTCTAATGAGTAACAGTTTATGGATTGTTTTTTTTTGTTATTATTAGTGCTTCGTGTTTTACTGAGCATGTTCTATACATCCACACAATTATTTTACATGGTTTGTGTCTTACTACCCTACCGGGTTCCATATATTCAAACTGATAGTGTAAGGCTGAGGAAAGTAAAACTTAGAGATAATTTCCACACGTTTTTTGTGTAGGGAGAAGCAAAGAAAGAAAGAAAGAAAGTGTAAAAAGAAAAACCACATGAAAACATTTACGGTGGGATGTAAGAACAAGCCAGTTTAGCTCCGTATCTACAAAGTTTTTATAAAAAATAATGGATTAAATATCCAAGCTATTATAGTTGTTAGGTGCGGTTATATATAACCACGTGTAAATATCATATTTTTAAAATTGAAAAATGACATTTGGACATGGGAGTCAAACCAGGGACTTTTAGTTTAGGACGACAATTATCATACAACTGAGATTACCAGGAGTAGACCCATGCCCAGGTTCATTCTTAACTCATATTTTAAGACAGAGTCTGTGATGGACGTGTGGAAAACATCAGTTATACATATGATCAATCAATTAAGATCACGAGCAAACAGATAACGCAGCTACCTTTGACTCATTAGAGCTTTATGCTACCAATAGTACAATGGCATGCGCTTATCATGATGGATTAAATAGACAAGCTGGATAGCTTAGTGGTAAGAGCATTGGCGTATTAAACCAGAGGTTACGTGCTCGAGTCCCGTGTCCAGGTGCCATTTGTAAATTTAAAGAATAGCATATCTAAACGCGGCTATAACAATAGTAAACAACTATAATAGCTTGACTACTTAATCTAAAGTTTCTGAGCTAGATTCCTACGTCCAGATGTTATTTTTCAACTTGAAGAACAAAACAATATTTTGGATAAGATTAATCAAATATTGTTTCAGTAAATAAATTTAGTTCAATTTAATGACATAGTTGGGTCTAATATAAGAATTTATTGAATATAATTCGTAGGCATAGTGTAATTTGAACATAAATGTTTTAAATAAAAAGGAAAAGTTTTAGTCGTATTCTGATATGTACATAGTAGATATTCAAGATCTTTTGAGAATGCAGTATGTAGACCATTAAACCAAATGAATAATCTAGATGAAATTTTTATTGTTTTGTTCAAAACAATTATTTGTTATAAAAAATGCAAAAAAACTGATTTAAGCTCACGTCCACTTCAGTCTAACCCTAAGGAAACCCCATCTTATTACATTTGCATAACATATTTATTGAGTCTGATGCTCTTTGTTCGCGTATTCATCAAAGCGGGTTTTCAGAAAATTACTCTACATTAAGATTTGTCTATGAGCTTTTCGGTTTATAGTTTCAGTAAACCATTTTAGGAAACATAATTTGTCTTTCCGAAGAAACATAATTTATCATAATGTATCATACAGTTTATGTAATAGCAAAGGAGAGACACTATGTAAGTGTTTAGGGGAAAGCGACACTTTTTGATCAACGTCACTGTTAAAAATTATAACATTGACGGTGACCTGGTGGTCTAGGGGTAAGGTGTCAGACTTCTGTGCTGGCGGCCAGGGTTCAATCCTCGGTCCCGGCACAGATTTATCTGATTACCAAACCCTTCCTTCACCTCTGACAAGACATCTTGTGAATGTGGGGAATGCCAGGCCTCCACCGTGGTTCGGATTCCACGTTAAACTGTAGGTCCTCCATTTCATCTCACAATCACCCTACCATTACACATTAGCTTAAGTGCGTATAACTCGAACGGTTAGTAAGGCACGGTGCTAATAATAATAATAATAATAATAATAAAATATTGACAAAAATATACGTAATTATTCAAACGAACAACAATAAATAAAGTCTTATTTGGTGGCCACATGGTCTACGGCGTCACTTTAGCCTTAGAATCTACTGCCAATGAGACGGGTATGAAGGATAAAATCCTGTTAGGTTGTACTGAAAGTGGTTTCCCACTCTCCCTCCACGCAAATGCAGTTAGACTTCCTCTAAATTCAACCTTACTCGTTCCTAAATAATTAGCGTGATTAGTGCATATGTGTATAACCTGAACAGGTATTTAGACGCGATGCTTAAGAAACCCAACATGAATGCATACTCTGTTTAGCCTGATAGGCATATGTCAGGGTATTCGCATTTGTACTAATTACGCTAATGAGTTACGGCTGAGTAAAATTGAATTTAAAAACGTGTGCCAGCATTTTCGTGGAAGGGGAATGGAAAATCATGTTGAATAAACCACTCTCAGTACAGCCAAACAGTATTCAAACCCCGGTATCCCTGTCATTATCAGTCTAGTCTAGAGTGAAAGTGACACCTTAGACCATGCGGCCACTGAAGCCGGTCGGAGGATTTGACTATAGCCCTATCTTATAGCTTATACCATAGTGTAACCTTGCAAGGGGCGAGTCTGCTACAGTAACCTCATGACTTCTTTGGTGCTGACTGACAGCTCATAGCTGACTTATGACAGTCAACATTTAGGTATATACCTAAATTTTGACTGTCAGAAGTGACAGCTGCTAAGCACATATTTTTGCAGATCATATGGTTTGGTGTAGGGATACATAATTTAGTCTGGTAACTTTTCAAAGCCGTCAGCTGTCAGCTGTGATCTGTCAGTCAGCACCAAAGAAGCCATGGGGCTGCTGTGCTTTACGGGATAAACGAAGTGTGCATCAATAATTTATAAATGTTTCTGCCAAAGTTATGACTTTTTAAGCCTGACATGTGTAAAATTTCCCGAATTTCACTAAATTGTTACAAGTTGTCATTCTTTTATTATTGGGTGTACCACATTTAAAAGCACAATGATGACAATCCCCACCAGGGCATTCGTTTGAAGCGTAACATGACCGAATTTAATGTTAACCTTTCCAAAAGTTTTGGGTCACTGTGATGAGTGGACTGGGGGCGTTACTTGTTTTCACTTTCTCAAACCAGAGTAGTAATACTTTTTTTTTTTAGAATTATTATTATTATTATTACCGCGTCTTACTACCCGTTCGGGTTATACGCACTTACGCTAATGTGTAATGGTAGGGTGATTGTGAGATGAAATGGAGGACCTACAGTTTAACGTGGAATCCGAACCACGGTGGAGGCCTGGCATTCCCCACATTCACAAGATGTATTGTCAGAGGTGAAGGAAGGGTTTGGTAATAATATAAATCTGTGCCGGGACCGAGGATTGAACCCCGGCCGCCAGAATAGAAGTCTGACACCTTACCCCTAGACCACCAGGTCACCTTTAGAATTATTGATCCTGACATATTAACTAGTATTTGAGAACATGACAATTCTTAAAATCTCCCCGAACACAGTGTACATTTTATTAAGGCATTGAAAGCGAGGTTGGCTGATTCATCCCAACGCTAGTGGATCACCTTTAAGGCCCTTAGCCCTGTCGTGTGCAAGTCTAAAACCTATTTTGTGGAATGGTGGGTGGGAGGGTGAAAGGCGTGGCGTGGCTTCATAACTGACTAAAGTCTCCTTCCACGTCAACAAGAAAAGATGTGCCACGGAAACAGTAGATGGTGCTAGCTACCGGACAGATCTTGTGGAAAAATCAAACGTTTGGAAATATCAGTTTTCTCGAGAACGAGTGAAATTTTTATGTTGATATTTTCAACACCCCTCCTAAGATATGTATCGATGTTTATTAATTGTTACCTTTTCTTATCTTTTTGTTATGAGCTGGAATTTTTCTATTGAAAAATGTCAAAACTATCGATATTTGATCACTGTTAAAATTATAGATGAGGTGTGTATATAAAAAGTATAACCTAATCAACATGCTTCTATTCTTGAACAAACCGTTTCCGAAAAGAAAATTTCAAAACGAAAAACATTCTTCAAGATGTTCCCATGGCTCTGAATTTCCACGCCAAATTAAAAGGGCCAGTCGCCTTAAGCTAATCTTTAGTTATTTTTAGTTTTAATGTAGATATTTCATCTGCCTATATAGAATTAAATTTTTCTACCATATAGAGAATTTTTTTTATATTAGTCATTTCCCATCCATATTTTTAAATTCCAAACTATCCAGCTTTTATGGTTATTGTGAAAGGGGTCCTTTTACAATTTTTGAAATTTAATTATTTTTTACATGACAAAAAACCCATTTTATATACATTATGGAAAGATTTTAATCTAATATTCCCCCCCTCCCCCCAAGGCCTCTGAGTTCCCACAGTTCCATTTTAGAATGTTAAGATTTATTTGACTATTTTATCTGGTTTATTTACGTGCCTGGCAGATTTCAATTTTGAAACCCCACCAAAATGTTGTGTTTTCTATTAGTTTTATCAATTTTGAGCGCTTACATTCCCCAGGCTTTACTTTTAAAATTTTATATGTTCAAACTTCAATCGTTTCTCTGGCATGGTCTACCAACTTAGGTGTCGAACTTACATTTTATAACATACTAAAAGTGTTTTTATATTAGTTTAAGGAATCTTAAGGTGCCTACCCTTCCCCATTTACTGCGTCTTCGTTTTGAAATTTAGGGATCCGAACTTAGTGGTTGTTTGAGGTGGTTATCATATCCTCCTGACAAATTTCAATCTTCTTCCAAACTGAAAATTATATTATTATTTTAGTTTTGAGAATTTTTTAACTACCACATTTCACTAGACCCCTTTTTAGCTATTAATTATTTAACACTTATTTTTTATTGGATTAATCCAGTTACATTCTTGGCAAATTTCAATTCTATGCTTCACCCAAAAGGTTATTTTTACAACCCCTCCCCTTTACCTAGTCTTACTTATTTTATCAATTTAAAATCTTCAGTGTTTTATGATTATTCGGAGTCCTATTTAAACCTTCTTAAACGATTGTTAGTTTTCTGCCAAAAAGAAAAGTAGTGGTTTTTCTATAAGTTTTGGGAACTATAATCCCCCTTCCACCATTTAAATAACTACTACTTAGGAATATAGAGTTTTAAGAAGAATATGGTTATCTTCTTCTTACAACTTGTCAAATTACTTTTTTTTCACCACACATAAAAGTATTTTTGTTTGTTTATAAGCCACGCCACCCTCTCTACACATACACATACACACACACATCCCGTTTCACAAAGTCTCAATTAAAGATTTAATATTTTTGCTCTTATTATTTATTTGTATTGGTATTTTTACCTTCCTGCCAAATTCCAGTTTTCTACTAGACTGAGAAGTAGTCGTTTTCAGTATTTTTTTGAAATGTTTAACCAACCCACCACCTTTTCACCAATTCACTCGTAGAAATCTCAAATTTTAAGATCTACTCGGTTATCTGGAGTTATTACTTTACCTGTCTGCCAAATTTTAATTTTGAGCAAATATATGGATGAGTGAATGAATGAGTCCCACAACTTTCTGCCAATCTCTTAGGGGGATTAAATTTTAAAACCCTAAGAAATACTTCACCCAATTATAGAAAGTAACTTTTATTTTAAATTTAAAGACTTTATGTCCAATGGTTCAAATGTTAAATCAATGAATTTGGAGAACTTTAAACGAGCCCTTTTCACTTATTTAAAATCAAATTTCACAAAAATCTGTGATTCTTTTTTATTAGGGTTTGAAAATAGCCTTCACACAAAATATCAAGATTTCAGGCCAAGGGGTTTGGGAAATATGGGAATGAGTGAGTCAGTGTGTGTGAATTTTGAATTTTATAAATATGCAGTATATAATATATTAATATAATTTATACATTATTCATAATTTTTCAAATAACCCTAAGTGACCATGAACATATGTCATGGTTATAAAGTACATGTGAGAATATTATCAAGGTTTTCAAAATCATTTGAAAATGTTTAGAAAGAAGTTTTGTTTAATATGTACCACAGATATAGTTTATTTTTAGTAATTAAGAAATAATATAAGGCAGATTAAAGATTATATGAAGTATTTCTTCCAATAGAATTGAGTAACTTGCAATAAGACAATATTATTTTTAAATACAAAAAATGAAAGAAAATTTCCATTGGTAACTCATGTTGAACGAGTGTTCAACATAAACAAAAGTTGTTGGGTACGTGAGGATGTTTCCTCCTTTTGATGTTGAAAAGATTTCACAGGACCTCATTGACCCTGCAGTTCTCCCTTTGAATCGTCACGTCCATTGGTTTGTCGCATCGCTCCGAGCATCTCATTCAGTCTCTACAACTTCCAACTGCGGACTAGCAAAGTCACGACTACTCGACCAACAAGTTTCTAGAAAGTTCCGATACAAGTGTCGCTATCTCTATCGAGGCTGATTGAACGTGGAGAAAGTCGTCACTTTGGATTTTATCTATAAAATATCTTTGAGCTGGTGTGACTCTTTTGTACCGAGCGTACGAACACCTTTTAAAACATTCCACTTTAACAACCTGGGTTCGATTCCAAACTGATCTCGATTCACTCCACTTACTATTGCGTCATATTTGTTATTATTATTATTATTATTATTATTATTATTATTATTAGCACCGCGTCTTACTAACCGTTGGGGCTATACGCACTTACGCTAATGTGTAATGGTAGGGTGATTGTGAGATGAAATTGAAGGACCTACAGTTTAACATGGAATCCGAACCACGGTGGAGGCCTGGCATTCCTCACATTCACAAGATGTCTTGTCAGAGGAGAGGGAAGGGTTTGGTAATCAGATAAATCTTTGCCGCGACCGAGGATTGAACCCCGGCCACCCGCACAGAAGTCTGATACCTTACCCCTAGACCGCCAGGTCACGTCATAGTTGTTAAATTGGGGGTCACGACATCACAGCTACTCGCGAAGGATTGGCCTGCAGACAATATAAATATTTGGCCAAGGCAACAGTTTAAATTTTCAAGTTGTTGAACTTAAACATTGATCAACTCTTCTGGGAGACTACCCTTTAAGGTTGGAATGCAGGGCACTCAAGAATATGTAAGTGTTTTTGTAGTATTTGTATACAAACCTTTTTTCCTCATAATAAATCAAATATTGCTGCAGTACAAAATAAAGTTTAATATTCTTCACATCGTGACCTCAACAGTTCTTAAATATATACTAAGGGTGTCTTGGAATTTTAATGACAACATTTATCTTTATTTGAAAATGTTTATCATCTAATGATATTATGATCATGACAGATATTCAACAACTGTTGAGATCATCATGAGAAGAAAATTAAAATCTAGGTTTGTACTGAAGCAATAAATGGTTTATTTTGGTAAAAAAAAATGTTTTGCTATAGAAACTACAAAATAGCTGACATTTCTTCACGTTAACTACATTCCCACCCAAGCTATAACATCATTGATTTTAGTGTGAACCACGTCTTACTACCCATCCGGGATATCCTAATATTTACACTAATAGAGTAGGGAGAAGGGAGGTGGATTTAATAGAAAAATATCCACATTTTTCAGGAGAGAAAAAGAGAGGGTTCTTATAAAAAAAAAGAACTCCTTCAATACACACGTCCGGGATTTTAACTTTGACCTACCCATCATCAGTAAAACCTGATCAGCCAAAGTTAATACCTCACCCATCCTGTTAACCACTGAAGGTTATTTAGGTACGGATTTGATCAAAAATCTGGCGGTATATAAATAATTCAGAGTTTAATTTAAATGAGGATTCATGATAATACATCGATAATAAACGAATATTTATAGAAGTTATTTTCAACTTTTTTATGTAGCTAGGCTGATACGGAATGGACGTTAAAAGCGTAACTCCGGCAAAAATAACAACTTATACTTTAAAATACCAATATTTAATTGTTAAACTTAAACGAAGTTACCAGTGATAATTAGTGTATTAATGTGTATTATTTTTGTATGTTAAAATAATATTCTTAAAAGTTTTTATCTTCGAGTCTACTCTATTCTTGTTTTGTTGTTAACAGTCAAGCAATGTCGCCAACTGCTAAAACCATGCTTGAAATATTCGACAAGTGTGAACGCGCGGTGGATGAGTTTGTATGTACTCTTGAGCTACGAGGGAATTGCGCTAATATCAGTGTAGATCATACGTTTAGTAACAGTGATAATTTAGTCATAAAATATGTACAACCATTTTAATTAAATTTTCATTCTGCTATGAAATCTATGCGGGATGATCTTACATCGTTGAAAGAAACGGTTATGAAACAAGACCTTCGATTGGATGACCTATAACATACATATGATAGTGCATGGCTTTGCCGAGAAACAGGATGAGGACGTCATTAGTGATGTAATCGAGATATTCATTGAAATTAATGTGAGAGATATCGATCGATGTCATCTTATGAGGAAACCCAAGTGGAATGTTTCTGAGATGGTGGATATATGTAAGAGATCAATTGTTGTCAAATTTTTCATAGTCACGTTCCTCAGTATTTCGTACTAAGAGAGCTTTGAAAAATCTCCACTCCTCACCATTGAATCATTCATATTTGAACGTCAACGCCTGCTGAAAGCCGCGAGGGATAAGTTTGGTCTGCTTCAGTGCTGGTCCCAAGAGGGAAATGTTGTCACACTGAGAGACACTGGGCGTCGGTTTTACATTTCATCACAGAGTGAGCCCGAAAAGATTATTTAATATTTTTAGACACATTTATAGCATCATGTATATTTACTTTACTTTACATTCATTACTGTTTCCAGTCTGTGGTCAAGGTCAGTTTTTTATTCAAACCATATATTTTCCACTAACGGCTTGCTAGGCCTGTTATGGCTTCATATGTCTTATAATATAGCTTAAGATTAGGACAGGCCCAGCATCCAGTCCCAGGTCGTTAATTCATCAGTGTGGGAGGGTATACATATATTTCACCAATCATAAATTTTTCAGCCATGACAGGAATCTAACATGATACCCTTAACTCAATAAAAAGACAAGCTTCCTTCTGAACATAGGTGTCAGATATGTATATTTACTATATATATTAGTAGTGCAACTGAAGATGGTTGAATGTTATTTGATAATTTTTGGGGTATGTTTGTTTTTTAGCTTTTATTTATAGAATGTATATTTTTATTTTTATTATCTAAAGTAATGTATGTTTGTGTGATTGTGTGGCTATATCCCTGCTTTTCACTTAATCGAAGGGTGTGTAACATTAACGTGGACTGCTAATATGATAATGTTACTACCCGCCCCTAAACAAGCTAATATTCATAGACATCCTGCAATAAAAATACCAACAAAACCAGCCAGCTTTTAAATACTACCCCAAATAATCTTATATTCATAGACATCCAGCATTATTAAACATCACGATCTTACTATGTCATATATATGTCTATACTCACGCATATATCTGCCTGGTGTAGACCGACGTGCAAGTCCAGAATGCTCATCACGAATGCTAGAAGGAAGAGAAGTCCAAAAAACGCTAAAATTGTGTGGTATCCTGATGTTCCAACGGTGAAAACCAGCAATGCTCTGATTGGCCAGTATTGTACTATTAGAAGACAACTCATATGTTTGGACAGCTGGATTGGTGTACGTGACCAAACAAGGATAATTCTACTCATCTTGTGTCTTGGAGTTCATGTTTGGGAACTAGTCGAATGCAGTGGCAGATGATCAAGATGGCAAGAACCCGGCCTACGTGACGAATACAATGAAGCCTTTCTACCAGATGTTTGCGAGTGACGTAATAACAAAGGAGGACTCCTGCCTTCCTACCCTGCAACTAGACCTATATAACGAGGGACCACAAATAATATCGAAGACTATTACTTTGGCCGGCTCCACCAAAAGTCTTGTTCTGGACTAGGAGGTTATCTAGCCAGGATGGCCAGGATCACTATAGAACACGCTTTCCTTGATAAACTGTTTTTCAAACAATTTACTAGAATATATAAATAATTCAAATAATAACTTTTATATAAATGGCATATCAATTACCTATTATTTTTGTTTAAAGATTCTTACTTGATAAGTTATACCTTTCATATAGTTTTTTTAAAATATTTTATGTCAATATTTTATTTATTTTTAGATATTAATCACCTTTGTCTATACTTAAGTTACCCGCCTCGGTTGCGTAGTTGGCTAACACGTTTATCGTGTTGAAGCTCGACTGCTGAGGATGGAGAGATCGAGGTTCGAATCTCGGTCGGGTGAACTGTGGTTTTTTTCTTTAATGGTTTTCCACTCTCCCTCCACGCAAATGCGGGTTCACTTCCTCTAATTCAACCTTCCCAATTCCTAATCCATTAGAGTAACTAGTACTTAAAGCATGTAACCCGAACGGGTAGTAAGACGGGGTGCTAAATATTATTATATTATTATCCTTAAGGTATTATTAACCACAATCTAGTCAAATTAAGATTTCATCTAATTCATATTCCAGGCAGTTTGCTTATCAGCAACGCCTATAACCTGTTATTTCTTAAAACATTTTAATCATCACAGAATAATTTTTCCTTGTTTATCTGTTAATCAAATAAGTTCTAGAATATTGTCATTGTAAAATTTTTACCGATAACCTTATACAAGTGATGTTGTACTTATTTAAAATACAATTATTTTAGTTGACTTCAAAATTCATGATAGAATGAGTTCTTTCTCTAAATAAATCATCTTGCACCTTAATAATTATTAATTTATATCCTGATTTAATTGACTAAAAACAGTTATACATATCAATTTAAGTAAATGTAACATCTTAGTTCGTTCCTTGTATTATTAATTTTACTATGATATAGTTTACAATGACTTGACTTTTGAACTCGTGTGAATAAATGACAACTTCTAAAGACGCGTGTAAGATTTATTTATCATCGATATACGATCCCATGAGCATATTTCTACATATTTACTGGCTACGACATGATATACGTCATCTACATACTCTTGTAATGACAAAGAATATATTGCTCACAGGATATCCTCAATACCTCTACTCACGTCTATTCCTTCTTCATGCTCATCATGATCTCAATACCAACTCACGTGACACCCACACACATTCAATCTCTCTTTACAAATCTAACTTCTATTCGCTCTATCTCTTTTAGTGTTGCTGGAGCTCGTTCCTGGAATGCTCTGGATATGAATATTAAAACTGTTGCCACTATAAATTCCTTCCAGCATAATCTTGCTCAAGGTCTGCGAGGGGATTCTAAATCGTCAATGTGAGAGGGAATCTAGGGATACAGTAAGCATGCGTGTGTATGTGTGTGTGGGGATTATTATTATGTATTGACATGTATTTAAACTATATAACTATTAAATTATTTCATGAACACTATCCTTCTTTTAAATTAATATCCATCTCCATCATGTTTAGATATATCATGCGTAGTATAATGACATATGCATGTGTATGGTATGATTATGTGTGTGTTAACGGTTTTTGTTGTTTTTCCTCCTCTTTATTTAGTTCTATTCTCCAGATTTATTTTATTTTAATATCGTCCATAAAAATATTATGATTATATCAACATTAATTTTAGTTAATTCATATATGATACAGAACACATTTTCTTATTATATATATTATATATATATATATATATATATATAGTCACTAGATGTGTTCAAAAATTAAAAATAATATAAATGGTATGACATGACCTAACTAACTTTCTCATATTTTGTATTATAGCTTAGAAGAAAGTTTTCAAAAATAAGTTTTCAGAAAATTACCCTTAAGTGAGTGTTCCTTATAAAACAAACATCTCATTTGTTAATCACAATACACACGCTTTATATATAAATTTAGTATAAACTAGGTAAATATTTTTAGCAAATTTCTAATTTTTAAAAATAAGCTATTTTTAGATTATCCTATTTTTTAAATTGGTGTGGGAATTAAAACGTGTTCTTAGTTATCATGCATCAAACTCAATTTTAAAGGTCAAATTCAAATAATATCAAATTTCATATAATTTTTAGTACGCAAACTAACCTTGAATTAATTTACCTTAGAAAAATAAAAATAAACTATTATTGATCATGTAAAATGGTTCCTGATACCAATTTATAACAAAATGATCAGAGTTTTTTATATAAAATTTAACAATAATCAGTCATTAGTAATGTTAACTACAATAAAACGATTTTTTTAGAAAAAAACAAATATACGTAATTATGTATAGTGTAAAAAACATAACAGATACACACATTGAACCAAATTGCTTGTAACATATTTTTAAATATCCAAATTTAAAAACCTAGTAAATAACGCTTAAATTAGTGTTCCCTAAAAACCAGTATACATACTTTCCAAATATACTTTAACAAAATCGTTGGAGCCATTTTCAAAATATCTCGTATTTTCGAAAATTACTAATCAGTCAACTACTCTTTAACGAATGTTTAGCCAAAAAAACAAGTATACAGTGGAAGCTCAAAAACTCCCTAGATATCAATTTTAAACAAAATAACTCTAAACATTTTCGAAAAATTAAAATTTAAATATCCCTCATCAGTAAACCACCCTTAACAATAATCTATTGATATGAGAAAAAATAAAGTAAGATATAAAATTAAAAACAATATTATCGTATATAAAAAAACATTAAAAAACATGATAATCGGATAAAACTTCCGGCTTATTGTTTCAATACCGATACCTACTAATATCGATATTTTTAATTCGATAAGAGTATAATATCGACCTTTTTTTTACGCTTGAAACGAGTAGGGTAGCTATAACTTTATTTCGACACCACAATATTAATTGGGAATGCTTAGCCAAAGACCAATAAAAATAAAGGTATATCACTGATTTTCTTCCGTTAAAAATAGTGTCTTAAAAATATCCATGGTTGGTCCTTAACAAAACACATTAGTTATCAAGGAGCAATGGACTATATTCTCAGATGGGACTTTAGAACAACTTTCTTACAAAATTCAACTATATGATTATACCTTTATTATGCCTTTTGGGATTATACATTTTTTTATCAACTTAAACAATTTGTTCATATTGTGCCGCATTTTTGACATATATCTTTGAATTATCTTATATTAAATAATATTCGCTACAGGCTTATGTAATTTATTCTATGTTTTTATTTGTTTTATAACATACTTTATTTGTTTTGTAACTATTTTTCTCTTGACTTGTTTTAATGTTTCATATGATTAATATGATCAAATTAAAAAATATAAATTTTTCTCAAATACTAATTGTTTATCCATTCTAATACTATTATTTATACTAAATAATTCCTATATTCTTCCACAAAGCTTTAAATCTTTATATCTAAATTGACTGCTACAATACGTCTAGATGTATTGTATTTTTACATGTTTTTAATTTGTTCTATGCTACTTTATCTGTGTATATTTTTTAATTCCAAAAAATGTTTTAAACATTTCTAGTTTTTTAAACTTTTGATTCAATATTCTTTTTCTATATTAATTTCAAAATTATTGTTTAGTTTCCATCTTTTTCATACATTTGTAATCAAATAAATTTCAATTTTCTCATGTTCAAGTTTTATATAATATTACTTATATTACAATTCCTTACTTATAATCTATTTTAGAATATTTTCTAAAATATTAAATTTAAAAAGGCTATAAATACTATTCTTTCGAGTGTAATTGTCCAAATGTCAGTGATCATGTCGAAGCGAACAGTAATTCTTCCATGCCGTGATTATGAAGCTTTCAGACTAGTAATATATGAATACGAGAACCATTAATTGTGAGTCCTTATTGGTGACCTAATGGTCTAGGGGTAAGATGTTGGACTACTTTGCTGGGGGGCAGGGATTCAATCCTCGGTCCCGGCAGAGATATATCTGATTGCCAAACGCTTCCTTCACCTCTGAAAAGACGTGTATTAATCACAACTTGTGAATGTGTTGAATGCCAGACCTCTACCGTGGTTTGGATTCCACGTTAAACTGTAGGTCCTCAATTTAATATCACAATCACTCTACCATTACACATTAGCGGGAGTATAACCCGAACGGGTAGTAAGACGCGGTGCTAATAATAATAATAATAATAATAATAATAATTATGAGTCATGTTGTATATTAGGAGATTTAAGTGGAATATTATATACGCTCCCCCTTTTTTAGCACCGTGTTTTAGTACCCATTCTGGATATACGCTTATGTACTAATTACGAATATGGTTCTAGGAATGAGGAAGCTTATATTTATAGGAAGTGTACCCGCATTTTCGTGAAGGGAAAGTGGAAAATCATGTTGGAAAAACAAAACTGTTAACATAACTTAGATTCGAACTTCGATCTCCCCGTCATCGGTAGTCTAGCCTACTGCAAGAGCAGTGCTTTAGAACATGTGGCCACCGAAGGGAGTATTAATTTTTTTATCAATATTAGATTAAAAACATTAGGTGATTATAATTTGGGGTAGTCATAATTTTATTTCATAATTCCTGTTTAAAGTTTAATTTATATACAGCACAAAATTGATGTCCTTAAAAGAGTAGCTAAATTTTAGTACCATATACTATGTATTCCCAGCGAGTCTATTTATCATATTAAAATGAATTATGTAATTTTTAATCCAAATAGTAATTAGCAGTGGCGGCTCGTAGCTAAAATTAGTGGGGGTGTTGCTCTAGAAAATGTTTAGCCTTTGTTTTAAAATTGTGTAAAAGGAAAAAAAACATGTGTAAACTGAAAATTTATTCAGGAGCTTGATAAAATCTTAACAAAAGACAAACAAATATGTTTTACTTATTTTAACTTAAATTGTTTGAGTTCAAGCTTGATCTATCTATTTAAAAATGAAATCCATTCCACTTGTTTTAATATGCGAAAAAAGTTCAATAATTTTTTCCTTGATCTCTGGATGACAATTGAGGACATTTTTCTCCAATGAAAGTACTGCAAGTGCATTTAGTCTTTCTGTTGAATAAAAAAACCGAAAAACTGAATCAAATAGAATATCTGGAAGCATAATAATAATCTAATTCTACAATCTTCTACACTTTATCACATTCAAGAATATGTTAGACGGTTTTTAAGCTCAACACACGCTGAGTAAAAAAACATCTTCCTTCCACCATCACGCCAGAGCAGGCACTGCAAGAGCAACAGTGCTCTCTCTACCTGGCAGTCCCGCCTTCCTCCACACCCCCTCCTATGTGCGCATGCGCACAACAGTCAAACATCACGTCGCTGGCACTGTGAAGCGCACAGTTCCACACAAAGATTTTGGTATCTTTTTCATAAACTGGGGAATGGCTACTGAAGTACTGACATTAAGCTTAAGGAATATATATTGTACTACAAAAATAAATAAAGATTTAAAGGAAAAAGGACTTATTATATTAAATGTTATCGAAAATATCAAATGGAAATAGGGGATTCTACAGTTTCACAATGCCTATTCACGAGCCGTCACTGCTAATTAGTATCAAACTTCAACAGGAATTAGTTGAAAACGAGGTTTTGGCTTTGATCTAAACAATTATAAAATAGGTTAATTTTAAAGAAGTCTTGAGCTAACGTTCTAGTCTATTGATTTTCATAAAATAGTTTTAAAAAAATATCTCAAAATCGATTACTAAACAAGCGCCATTTCTAATTCTTTCATATTTAAGATGGTTCCATAAGATGTATGGGTTTTATATTGAAAGCTATTCAGTTTAATAAAGTTTTGTTATTTTCAGTATGAGCCAACGATTCAACTAACTAGAAATTCACTTTAGTCGATATATATTCCATACAATTCTATTTAATACAATTTCAAATTGATTACAAATATATATTTTATAGAAAAAATATATCTTAAACTATACATATATAAGTAATCAGGTTAGTGAATTAAACAAATATAGGGCCTACCATTAATTCTATCATATTTTTTAAACACTAGAATATTTTCTATTCCACAGCATATTTATTACTAGTTTTAGTTTAGCTATTTGACTGCCCAATAATAATTTAATTTAATAATTTTTATGTTAGACCATATTGAAATTATAAGATAATTTAAGTAATTAGAATACCGTTCTGATAAAGGCTAGGGGAATAACTTTTGAATATAATAATAAATAGATTAATTAATTTCATAACAGTTCATGGATATAGTACTTTATTTCTTTTAAACGTGTGTAAGTGTAAACATCTAGTATCTTAAACAAAACTTTATAGCTGATAAGATTTTTTAATTACGGCCAACATTTTTTCAAATGGGTTTAATATTTTTATTACACCCCTGTTTATTTTTATAGATAATATGTGCGGGAACACAAGCGTTGGCACTTCATTAAGACATGTCATACCAATTGGTATAGCCAATTATTTGATTATTTGCTGTCTACACTGAGCCTGTCGCTACCAATTTTATGGACCTAGGTCATCTAATACAATGGAAATGAATATTTATTGACAAATCTGATTAAAATGTAGCTTTACATATGCAGCTACTAGTTTATTTAAAACCCTCTGTTTAGTTAAATAATCAACCCAAAAATATCATATAATATTAAATAATTATATGGGCTTTTAGATCCATACTTACCTGTTTCTGACGTATATTTTACAGATATCACTGTGGTACTTCACTAAACATAAATTAAACTAATTTGTCTCAGTATCTTCCATGACGATAGACGATGTTTATATAAAGATATATTTTTAAGTAAAAAAAACCAAACGCGATCCCCAAATTTCCATAGAGATGATGGACAAAATTGGTAAAGGAATTCTTCTTTCCTCATGTACAGCCTAAATCTATAAAGACTTCAGATAAACTAAAACATAAATATGCTTAAAAAACCAAAACAGAGAGTCTTAGTGATGTTTATGCACTTCCATTACTTTACTCTCCTTCATGCTAAAATTGTGGGATACTTTTATGGACAGGGAACTTCAAAACAACAACAAAAATCCCCTCTATCACTAAAACCTCGACAGATACGTGGGGTTATAACTACCATTCAATATTAAAATCAGAGTATATAGGATTTACGGGCTGAGATTCATACGCTGACTAATAATATTAAAGAAGAATTGATTCAAATCTTTTTAGGGTGCAAAATTAATATATTTAGATGGTTATAAAGTGGGAGATGTTTTAAACATTCATTAATCAATAAAATGCGGCTTGAAATGCTAGTTTTCTTGTGTATGCACCACGTATTAGACATTTCTGTGTAGTGGTTATTGGTTATTTCTAACACTAAACCTATATTATTACTTAATAAACGGTATTATTTTACTGTTTTATAAGTGCACTAAAAACTAGGGTTATTAACGACTGAATCAATGTTATTGTGTTGGGTGGGTAAAATAAGCCACTCAACCTTACGTGGAAGGGGGCAATAAAACAATGGTGTAGAAAAAACTATTTTATATTTAACTAGTAGACGGTCAACGTTGAGCATATGTGTTCTTATATTCTTCCTATACCAATACACAGGATAACCCAAAATTCTGTAAACATAGGTGAAACCTAGTCAAATTATTGAATAGCATTTTCAATATACTGTCCATCTTTAGCGATGCAGAGTTCGACGCGAAGATTTATAGGAACACGATGCAGTAACTTCCCATTTTCGTCGATCCTGGCACATTCATTGATGATGCGGTCATGTAGATGATCGATATATCTTATTTTAATTGAGTACACCATTTCCTTCAGCATACCCCAGAAGAAGAAATTGAGGGGACTAATGTCTGGTGAGCATGATTCCCATTAGACAGCCACGCCTCCTAATTCAGTTAGGAAAATTCTCGTCCAATCAATGTCGTGCAACCGTGGCATAATGGGCAGGGCCCTATTTTATTGGAACCCCTCGGGTAGGACTTCGCCTAACCCATCGATTTAGGGTCTCAGCTGTTCACCTAACAAGGAGAGGTATATCTCACCTGTGACGCTCCGATCAAAGAAAAACAGTCCCAACCCACGTGCTTTCCACAATTCACACCACACCATAATCCTCTCCACCCCTTACTATTTGTATGGGTCCGTACACTGTGGCTTGGTTTGTGACCAGTACCGAACCTTTTGTCGGTTGACCTCACTGTTAACATGAAACAAGGTTCCATCGCTGAGTAACACACAGTCTTTTGTGAAGTGATAATTTTCATCCAACCGATTAGATAACTATTCGCACATTTCCTTTCTTCGGTCTGGGTCATCCTCAGTTAAGATGTGTAACTTGTACGGGTGAAAGCGCTCGACTTTTTAAATCCTTCTGACGGTTTCGTGAGGCATACCCAATTACAAGGATGTCCTGCGAGTTGACTTTTTGCGGCTCGCTGTGACCTTCGCAATGACAGCTTCCCTAATGTCATCGTCCATTACCGTTGGTCTTCCGAAACGAGGTTTGTTGCTCCAAGACACTTCCTGTTTCCTTGAATTTCCTAACCACCTTCCCCACTGTGCAAAATGAAATGGGTGTCCTTCTGGGATGACGGGCATTGAAAGCCGTTGGTATCTGTCAATATGACCACCCCTCACGTCCACTCAGCAGTACCAGGTCAATACGTTATTCTTTCGATGAATTCATAGTCAATCTGTGAACAAAACATAAATAATGTATTCATACTTATGTGTCCAGACTTTTAAGTCAACCTGTAGTTCAATGTATGATTGGTTGCTTATTTTTATTAATATACAGGGGCTACAATCGTCATGTTTTAGAATAACAATACCGTTATTTTAACAAATTTGTTTAACTGGTTGACTCAATCAATAAATAGGGGCTATTACGTTAAAAGTTACTTTAGTGATTGTTCCTTTACAAACTTCGTGAGATAAACTAAACAGGAAGATTTTTTAACATAAGTGTGTAGCTGGTTGTATCTGTAAATATACGGTACGCCACCTATCTCTCCCTATTTTATATATATGTAAAGGTTTATTTAGGTATGTTTCCAGATGCAATCAGCTATACGCTAATGTTAAAAGAACTGCCTGTCTAGTTTATCTAACGGCGTTTAGAAAGGAACATTCACTACAGTCCATTGATAATAGCCCCTGTTTATTGATAATGTACGTTTCCAAATGCAACCAGCTATACATAAATGTTAAAAGAATTGCTTGTACAGCTTATCTCACGGCGTTTGTAAAGGAACCAACACTACAGACAGGATGTTACAGTGGTTGAAAAAATGGACTTAATAAATATTCGATTCTAAGTGATCAATTATTATAGAGTGGTGAACTGACCTCCCCGCCAACCTCTCCAAGGCCGAATGTCCCCGGTGAAAGGTAATATTGTTGCCAATAAGAGTTAGTTTTCTTTAGAGGAGGGGTCTATTTGTTCCGCCTTTAGATGTTTATCGCGTACTTATGTCCTTGTTCCTGAATAATCTGCAATAAGTGACAGTTGTGACGGCTAGCATACAACCTTCTCTCTCTAAGTTTAGTTACTCCCTCTAATGCTACCCTTGAGCTTTTTCTCTGCTAGGAAAGGGGGGGGGGGGAGTTAGCTCAAGCATACAGTGACACAGTGACCATAAGATAAGATTGTGTGGGTTAAATGAATTGTTGTAGTTCGAGAATTTCCTCTTTATGAAAATAAAAACTAATTGAAGGCATTTTATATTATTTCTAACAAACGCTTTTTCAACTTATTATAGGGTGCACTTTATTAACCGACTAATTATATCAGAGTATGAATTACAAACTTTCTCACTCCATAACAGTCACAACAAGACTCGCAGCTGTCAACTCGTTACTGTGAGAGGAAAATCTCAATTTTATCAATGATGATTTTATCGAACGTGCAGGGAATCGAACCAAATACTCTTGGTTCAGAATAAGACCAAATAAGACCATTATTACCAACTTATTTAAAGGAAGTTGTCTATTTAGTACACATAATATATTATTTAATGAAAACATAGCAAACTAAAATACATCTTACTGTTTTCACTAACCGTGATGTCGAAGTTCAAATCTCATTTGAATTAAATGAAAGAGGTTTTAAACCTACTTATAGATTAAATAGTTAAAACGCCATAGTTAATTTTGTGTTGGTTCCCCTAGGGGTAAACTTTAAGAATTTATTTTCCACGAACCCTCACTTTTTTTAAAGCACCCCCTTTTTTAGAGTACGTATTTTTTAAAAAAAATTTGTATAGACTAAATTTTTTTTAAATGGTTAATTAACTATTTAGAAGTGGGTAATTGAAGTTATAAAGAACTGGTTGATAAAATAAAACAGCGTAACCTCGTGATTTTATAAAAATGTGTGAGTACAGTAAAACAATATTTCGTGTTATTTTGTTTTCTCTCGTTTTAAGTACACGGTAAGTTTAAATCTTTGTTCTTGCAAGTGGCGGGATTTTTAAGGCCGTCGAAGATGTTAAAAAAATTGACATCTTAAAAATTAATTACAAGTGATCAATTAGGAATGATATATTGGTGTAAAATAACCCCCTCTTCACCCTCTAACAGATCGAATGGAAGATAATACTGTTGGCATTTTGAGATTTTTTAAAAGCATGGGTGTGTTATCGTCGTTATAAATAAGTATCAAATTATCTATAGGAAGTTACTCTATAAAATATATTTTTAACATGGACTAAAATGTATTTTATTATCTGGATATAATATTAAATAAAACTAAAATGTAGGCCAAGGTGACAGTTTTCGGTGACTCAGATTCATTGGGAGAAAGGGGGTTGGAGGATTACTATATCTATATTGAATTGTAAAATAGTCCTTGTATTAAAACTGATGAATACAATTTTTTTTATATCAATATTCATGATATTTTGGCATTATCATTTATTGTCAGTTAATTCCTTAGAAACGGGTGTCTTGTCTTTTCTATTTTCAACCCTGGTAAATTCGCGTTTGATTTTGTTACATTGATACTCGCGTGGGATCATTGTGGCCCCCGGATAATTAGAATTTAACTACATAAGATTTTGAAAATTTCTTACTAGAATAGATGAAAATATTAATAATAAGAATGACTTAAGCACAACAATAAAATAATATTAATAATTTTAATATAGTTATATATTATTTTTTGATTAAAATACTCAAAATTTTTTAACTCACACATTTGTCACTTATTTGTATTTATTTTTTCAAAAAAGAAAGTTATCTTAAATTTTGGTTTCATTCTACGTCTTCTGTTACACAGGCCTCACACAGAACTTTCATGTGTTCCTTGCATACAAGTTTGTAACACTTTTCAAATGAAAAATTCGTTTTTTTTTTCTTTTGCTCTTGGGCACACTTCACATCTTCCACGAGAACGTTTCTCTTTTGGCGGTTCTTCTACTTCTTTGGATGGAAACTATCTCTTGATTGTCAACCGGAACTCTCTTGGAAGACGAGTGGATGTTGCTCGGACTTCCATGTGGGGTGTAACAAGGCTTATTCCAAGCTCTTGAAGAAACTTTCTCCTCACAATTCACATTTCAAAATGATTATTTGAAGCAACAATTAATTGGGAATATATTTCGGCTGTATTTAGGAATGAATAGAGCAATACAAGGGGCCAACGACGAGTTTTTCTAGAAACAGAATACAATGAAGACAACTGGTCCACTGTATCCACACCTCCCTTCGTGTCATTATAACACATTATTTCTGTCTTTTGTTTCTCTCCTGTGTATTGATTAATGTTATCACCATCATGCATAGTTGAAAGGAGACGAACAAGTTTTCCTTTTTTGGGACAGTAGTATACTAATGTATTTCTATTGTCATTAAATACAGAAATACTGGAGTAGGCTTGGCGCTTAGCAAGTAATTCTTGAGGAATCTCCCGCTTATTACTTTCTCACTATCTTACAGGTAGAGAAAGTATTGTGATCGTATACAAAAAAATCTAACTCGAGATTTTGATGAATCTCCACGTTTCATGACACCCCTAATCCGAAAAGGTGGTTTTTGAATTTCCGTCATTCTGTCTGTACCTACAATTAGAGCCTAAATTATTTTACCGATCGAGCTAAAACTTAGTATATAGGGTTTTCATAGGGCTGCCCAGAGAAATTTTTTGAATTGAATATTTAACCTTAAAATTAAGGGTAGTTTAATGAAGAGATAGCGTGTAATGAACTGAAATTAATAAAACTAGCTCAAAATAGAGATAAGGAATAATAAATTGGACTGTATAAAACTAGCTCAAGATAGGTATATGGTGTAATAAGGTGGACTGTATAGAACTAGCTCAAGATAGGTATATGGTGTAATAAGGTGGACTGTATAGAACTAGCTCAAGGTGGCGTATCGTATATTTCCAGATGCAACCAGCTAAACACTGATGTTACAAGAACTGCCTGTTCAGTTTATTTCACGGCGTTTGCAAAGGAACATTCACTGAATTAACGTTCAACATAATAGCCCTTGTTTATTTACCTTAATCGATTCTGTGCCCACACCACTCGTGGACTCTTTTATTACTTGTGTAGGCGGCCCGCGCCTACACCCGTTGACACCGGCGGGGTTAAATTGGGGACCGTGACCCAGACTCGGCGCGGTAAGTCATTCACGTTTCTCCGGGGTTGGGCCTGAGAGAGAGAGAGAGAGAGAACTCAAGATATTTTGTTTCTGTACATTTATTCAAAGCTTAACATGAGCCTGAGGTTGGTCCCGGGTGTACAATCAAACTTTGAATCGAGACCTCATCTCCGCGTCCACGCGAACGTACAGTTCGAAACATCAAACAATGAGCGTCCCGCTTATACCCAGTCACTCCCGGGGTCGAGAAAACTCCATCCATACGATAATAAGTTCACATTCCCGAGAGAAGACGACTCGCGAACCAACTACGAGTGCGACCTCCCAAACCAGAGGGACTCAACAAGCCTCGAAACCCGAGTCTCTGGGCTCGTCGAGACCGTGCGCAACCAACCACGCGCGGGGAACAAACGAGCAGCGCTGCGCAATAACACCAAAAGAAAAGAGACGAGGAAACTCAGCTCAATTCAACCAGTTAAACAGAAATGTTAATTATACAGTACAGCCATTCTAAAACATGGCGATGTAGCCCCTGTCTAATAATACATGCAACCAGATATACGCTGGTGTTAAAAAAGACTGTCTCATCCCATCTACCACACGATGTTTTGATTTAGAATAGTTGGATCACTTTATTAATTAATTTAATAGCCCCTGAATATTTTTAATGCAAATTTAAAATTTTTGGCTCACCTAAAAGGTATATTTTCTTTTTACTTAACTTCCAACCACACCTCCTCATTTTCTCCATTTAAAATCTTCTTTCTCTTATGGTTATTTGGAGGGGTCTTTATATCTAATTATCGAATTGCAGTTTTCTAGCACACAGAAGAGTAGTTGTTTTTATTAGTTTTGTCTATGATCCTGATGTTATCAGTCGGTTAAAAATTCAAAAAGTGAACGTTAAAGACAGCAAATAGATAATTAAAATATTCGTTTTGGAAATTGTAAATCCCCTCTACTGTCGTCTATTTTAAAAAAAAACCTAGTTATATATTTCGAATTTTAAGAATAATAAATATGGAGTTATCCTTATATATTTCTACCAAATCTAAATTTTCTCCCCCACCTAAAAGTGTCCCCCCTACCCTGTTTTACAAAGTCCCAATAAAAAATTTGACATTTACAGCCCTTAGTATTTATCTGTAACGGTATTTTTACTTGCCTAATTCCCTTTTAGAAATTTCAAAATTTAAGATATGGAGTTGTCTCTCTATCTGTCTGCCAAATTTTAGTTTTTTACACCTCATCTAAAAAGATTTTTTTCCTTGCTATAGGCCTTCCATTTCTCATGTAGAGATTTAGCGAACTTTTAAAACACTAAAAGTGGATATAAATCAGTGTTCCTCTGAGTCACTGAAGTGTTTTGTACAACTATGTCTTAGTGTCAGACTTTGCCCTCTTTCGCGAGTGCTCTAGAGTGCTTCCGGTCGACATCCGGCCCTCTTACTTCTAGTTCAAAGTCTTTCTTATATCCATCTTCATTTATCGTTCTGCCTTCTTTCAATAGCTCTCATAACCTTTCCCACCATCATTACCGTCAGGCGGTAGATACCTACATTTTAATTAAAATATTTGTTCACGAATGTTGTAAATAATTTTGAAGTAAATTAATTTTAAATAATAAGCAAATAAACAGGACTTTAATTTTCGATTGTAATCTTTGCTATTCTCATGGCTTGGTGGTAAGGACGGATAACTGTAACTGATGTGGATCGTGATTCAACCTCAAAGGAGGACTAAAGTTTAAAACTATAATTATGCTGGCCAGGTTTAATTTATAGTCTTAGGTGTTTTATCTGAAATTAAAATAGTTGGTAGATCATATGTGGATAAAAGTATTCATATAAACTGAATTTTAAATGCTTTGTTATGACGATGATGATGATAAATTTAGACTATTATTGACAAAAATCCCTTAGTTAAATATGACATTTCAATAGCTTTCCAGATATTGTACAAACATAAAAACTTTGACAATAAAGCCACGAAAAATTATATACCCAAATGCCAAAATCACAAATTCTATAGTTTTATTGGATTTTGCTTGAATTAAATTTTTTAATCATTTACTAGTGAGGTTCTTTCGTAGTGGGATTACAGCAGAAGATTACAGCAGAATTCTTAAGGTGGGATGAAATAAGACGCGAGAAAATACCAGTGTTTTTATAGTTTTTATGGAAAAACTTTTTCAGCAAAAATAAATCAAATATTTTATTTAATTTTCTTTGCGTGGTGATATCAACATTTGTTGAATATCTATTATGATCCTAGCGGCATTGGATGATGAAAAATTTTAAGTGAAGAGAAAAAGTTGTCAATAAATTATAGGACACCCTTGAAAGGTATTAAATAAATTTTGAGTACACCATGTGAAGAAAATTAAATTTTATGTTGGTACCGGAACAATATTTTATTTATTTTGGCCAAAAAAATTGCTTTGCTATAAAAACTGTAAAAAACACTGGATTTTTCTCGCGTCCCCTTCCATCCCACCTTAGGAGGTGAAATATATCAGCGTCTTTAAAGGATCTCGTGTTTGAATCCTATTAGTGAACTTGAAGTTAATATAATTATTATTAAAAATTCAAGTTCCTCTAAATTTAGTCAACATTGGTGGTCACATGGTCTAACCGTGTATCACTCTCGTGTTAGATTGGATGGCCATTGATGAGAAGATCAGAGTTTGGATCCTGGTCAGGTGTAATAGTTCTTTTTTAAAATGGTTTCTCACTCTCTTTATATGTAAATGAAGGTATAATTACTCTAAAATTCTACATTTACTTACTATATTCCATTAGTTTGTCTAACATATGCGTTTATTTTAAACGTGAACAGAGATGCATTAATTTTTAAAAAAATCTAGATTTACTGGAACTATTTCCCGCCGACGTTCTCGGCCCCTTATTAACAAACATTTCTAACCCTATTCTATCAAGAAAAAGGTTTCCCGTTGGATGGAAATAATCAGTTGACAGTCCTATGTGTTAATAAATTGTACGACAAAATACTACTTTCTTTCTGAAATATACATTTCAAAATTTGGTAAACTTCTCTCAAATGAATATTTATTTGAAAAACAAGTACCGTATATGTTTTTACTTATATTTTAAAACACATATCACAGATGTGAATTTTGAACAAAGATTTAAATGCCAATTTTTTTTAAAATGTCTAAAAAATCGGTCATTAGTTAACAATCCTTAGTTTTAGAGTAACAAACAGACAACATTTTGAAGTTGAGATATATTCATATAAAATATAGATATCAAGTTTAAACGAAATATACTAAACCAATTCTTGGTACAAACAGACATGACTAAAAACACTTTATTTTAGTTTGGAGCTATGTAATATTATGTCAAAAAACATAATATTAAGATTTAAAATGTTCACGAATACATATATTCTCTTTGAAATAAAATTAAAATGTGCAAGAAACAATGTTTGTGATTGTATAGTCCTCATGATCTCTTAAATACGACCATTAAAATACATAATAGATTAATATATAAGCATAACTTTCACTATAGATTTTTTTGTCTGATAACCAACATGGTTTTATGAGCATATACACTGTCACTAACTTAGTCAAATTTCTGGGACATGATTCCTCTAAGGTTTCTTATCAAGGCCATATTGATTAAATTTATTTATATTAATAAAAAACAAAATCCATAAAAATTATGATAAAAAAACACTAAATTTTTTCAGCTATTGTCTAAATCGGAAGGGGGAAATGTTTTTCGTCCCACGAGCCAAATCTGATTATTAATTTTTATCTTTTCATCACGGGCTGAAGATATATTTTGTAATCCCAACAGCTTAATATAGGCCTGCAAAAAAAAGTTAATAAACAATTATTTTCAATACTTTTATATAAAACGAATTTTTGTGTTTTGGTTGAAAGATTCTTTCCAATTTTTCTGCCAAAAGAAATGTATTAGCCTCTTAAAAAGTATTATGAAATATGCACGTACACAGACTTTCAGAAAACAATCTATATCATAAATATACAACGTGTATCTAAAACATTGCATCAAACTTTGGCAGGATACTCCTTGGGTGAAATTAGAATAATTCTCATAAGCAACCTAGGGTCCTTATTAAATATTAGGGGCAGTATACACCCCTAAAGATAGAGCTAAAAACAACTGTGTGAAATATTATGAAAACTGCTTAGGGTATTACAACGAATCTTTGTATACTACTTATTGAAACCTTGATCATTAATAAACTAAATGTGTTGTTACCGTTACCCACCCCAATCATGTAAAAAAAGGGGGTTGTAACACTTTTTTTCTAAAATATTTCAGAGTAAGTATTACCAATTTTGACTTAATATTACAAAACAGGAAATAAACATTAACAAAAAAGGTGTCTTGGAGAAACTGTCTAGCTTTTCCCATATTCGAGATAATCATGCATGTTTGATTTCAAAGACAAATGTTAATTCCTGCCAGGTAGGGAGCCAGTATTGCTGTGTTGCTTCACACCATCCTCCCCCCCTCCCCCCCACTCTTATTATCACTATCTTCACCTCCTTTCACGAGCAGACTGCATCAGTCAACAGGACTTCACTGCATGTTGTGCGTATTACTAGTCAAATGGAAAAGTACACAAACGCAGAAAAGACAGACATGGTCATGCTGAAGTTAGAGGAAACGCAAGAGCAGCTGCACGGTTGTACCACGATAGATATCCTGCGCGACGTCAACCTTATCACCGGACCTTCACCGATGTAACTCAGCGACTTCGTGAAACAGGTACATTTCAGCTACGATGGGGATCTGGTCACCCGATGAGTGTTCACACTCCAATTATCGAAGAAGAGGTACTGAATTATGTGGACGATAACGCGTCAACAAGCACACGTGCCATTGCGCACCGAACGAATGTGTCCTATTCTACAGTCTGGCGTGTCATGCATGATCAGATGCTGCATCCGTACCACATGCGAAAGGTGCAGGCATTGGGGCCAGCAGATTATGTTCCTCGACATGATTTCTCAGTCTGCAGCACTGCACATTGGTTCCTGATTTTCTCCACTATAGTCTTGTTTTCCGATGAGGCAACATTCACCAGAGACGGCTATTTTAATAGTACAAATAGTCACATTTGGAATGACGAGAACCCTTATGCAACGATCATCATGGTCAACGAGCATAGATTTTCTGTCAACATCTGGGCGGCCATTTTATGTAACCATCTCATTGGCCCTTACCTGATGCCACGACGTTTGACTGGCCACATCTAATGCAAATTTCTGAAATTTACACTGCCACTGTTCCTCGAGAATGTACCGCTATCCATTAGACAACGCATGTGGCTACACCACGATGGTGCCCCACCTCATTTCACAAGAGCTCTGCGTGACTACCTCAACACTGCATTTCCTGCCCGATGGATAGGAAGAGGTGGGCCTGTTGCGTGGCCACCACGCTCTCCTGACCTTAATCCGTTAGACTTCTTTCTATGGGGCTTTGTCAAAGCTTTGGTGTTCCAGACAACCGTTGAATCCAAGGAAGACCTGATAGCAGGATAATTGCTGCATGTGAAAAGGTTCAAGAAACACCACGTGTTTTAGAAAGAGTACGCCAGTCATTGATACGTCGCCTCAATTATTGCAATAACGTTAGGGGCCACCATTTTGCACACTTGCTATGAATCTGATTTTGAAGCTAGAAACTAAAACATGCAATAACTACCATTTGTATTTATTAATTTAGCTTTCAATACTCCAGTGAGTGTAATGAATAAAATACCACCCAAGTGTGAACTGTGTGAGCATAACTCACTAATACAATAAATAGCAACACATCGGAGCTTATGAAGAAGGAAAAGTATCCGAGTTTCTCCATCATAACACACAAACCAGCCTTGTTTACCAAATGTACGTGATACATACTCACACGTGCCAGTAAAAATGATCAAACGACTGCATTGCAAATTAACACTGTGATTCTGGCTGCCTACCTGGCAGGCATTTACACTTGTCTCTGAGCTCAAACTTGTGTGATTATCTCGTAAACGGGGAAAGCTAGACAGTTTCTCCAATACACCTTTTTTGTTAATTTTTATTCCCTGTTTTGTAATCTTATGTCAATATTGGTAATACTTACTCTGACATATTTTGTTTTAGAAAAAAAGTGTTACCCCCCCCCCTCTTTTACATGATGGGGGCGGGTAACGGTAAAAACACATTTAGTTTATTAATGATAAATGTTTCAATAAGTAGTATAAAAAGATTCATTGTAATACCCTAAGTAGTTTTCATAATATTTTACACAACAGTCGTTTTTAGCTCCATATTTAGGGGTTTATACCGCCCTTAATATTTAAGATGGACCTTAGGTTGCTTATGAGAATTATTCTAATTTCACCTAAGGAGTATTCTGCCAACGTTTGATGCAATATTTTAGATACACGTTGTATATATACATATTATTTATTAATCAAATAAACACATAGAAAAATTTAACTATGACCTTTCTAAATATATGTTTTTAATTTAATCACTAGCTATTTCACATCTGCCACCAAGGGATTCCCTTTAATTCCCCTCCAGGATACTGTTAGGGCCATATTTTCAGTGGGCGTGGGCCGAATTTGGCCCACGGGCCGTAATTGGTGCTACACTAGTCCCTAGCTATACTTTATAACGACGATCTTGGTATCGTTTTAAACTATAAACTATTTTTCATCTACCATGTTTATTTTTATATTTTTTATTTGAGGTATTTAAGGGGCTCCTTAAGAACCGATTGATTATATCAGCACACGAGAATTTCTATGAGCGACAGTGAAAGGGCCTAACAAATTTTGCCAGGAAAGTTGTTTTCACATAAATGTTATGGTTCTTTTACATGCCACAATAGACATAGGATTAATGGCTTTACTTCCTCTCCGAAAGAATCTATGCTACGAATTTTTATTGCTCAAGAAAAATCTGTCAACCCCGGCTGGGTTTGAACCCACGAACATTGTATCCAGAGGTGAACACTTTATTCCAAGACCACCGAGGTTGATGTTGTAAATAGAGATCAGTTATTTAAATGTAATTTCTTGTTATATATATTGAGATATAGATATATGTGACACATAGTTTGTTCTTAAAATTTCAAAATAACTATTTCTTCACGGTCACATAAATTTATATTTCAACTTCAACGCTATCTGAAACACCAATCTATGACCTAGTTTGAAAACCACACTACATCTTGTTGCTGTCTTATCATCGGAATATCTCCCTACGTCATCTAACAATTTTTTTCCCCCGTCATATAAAGCATACCTCTTCCTTTCATCCGACGGTCGCCAATAAGAAATATCGACAACGTTCTGTATTTCAAAAATCACCAGAGAAACAGCAGAAAACACGTGTAAGTTTTCCGCAACACTTCTCCTTCCATAGATGTGACATGACCTGGAATGACGATGTCTTCAGACTCACTTTGTACGAAAGGAAATATCTGTCTGTATTTCTGTTCTGTTTCCATAAAAGAAAATTACATTTTTAAAATCTTTTTTTCCTCTTGAATACTTAACACAAAGTATAGCTTCTTAACTCATATTATATTTAAAACACGTTTTCACCCCCTTTCTTTTAATTTTTCTTTCTTTTTAGCAACGTGTCTTACTACCCCTTCTGGATATACGCTTATGCACTAGTTACACTAATCTGTTAAGGATTATGAAGGTCGAATTTAGAGGAAGTATACCGACACTTTCGTGGAGAGAGAGAGAGCGAGTGAGTGGAAAATCATTTATGAAAACCAACCTCAGCACATCCCATCAGAATCAAACCCCAATTTCCCCGTCTTTAACAATTTATTCTATTGGAAGAGTAGCGCCTTAGACCATGCGGCCACCAAAACCGAAAAGGGTTCCTTGTTTCTTAACAAGGAAGTATAAGCCATGATTTAACTCACAGTTTTATACAAAATAAGTTCTAAAATAAGTTGTGCAGTTATAAAATAAATGGTGAAGATTAAAAAAAAACCTCAGTTCTAAATTTGAGCTGTTTTAAAATAAAAATTGCAGTTTTAAAATGAAATTTAACAGACAAAAAATATACTGTGGCGTTTTAAAATAAAATTGTATTATTCTATAAAAGTGCGACTAAGGATAAAATTATTTAAATAAAAAAGAAAGATAAGATACATAGTCAATATTTAATGAGCTTATTGGGTACCATCTTTACAAAATAAAATTATATCTGGTTATTTACTAGTAGTTACATCCATGGATGATCACTGTTTATCTTAAACTGTTAGCTAAGTGTTTACAGTTCATATCATCAGGGTCAAAGCAGGATAAACTTATTTTTAAAAACACACTTTACATCGAACCTGGTTCCTTGCTTTTGACATGCTCCAATCATTTCTGTGAGCCACTCAAAGACAGCAGGACGAGTATCAAAGTCTTCAAGTGTGGACGTGTTTTATTGTATGTACCCTTCGTTTACTCTGTAAGGTATACTCTGATTTTATCTGAAATAACACTTTAGAAAATTCTGAAATATTTACTTGCGGCCGGAATTGATAGCGTTTAACAATATTGTTTGTGTTATTTTATAGTTATTGATAATATACAGTGTGTTCCGGAGTAAAACTGCTAAACTTTGGGAAGTGGTAGTTGATCAAAAAACTAATTCAAAATATATTTGTGATATTTGCTAGTTTTCACTTTCCTTTCATGCAAATAGCAAAAAACTAGTAAAAAAAATACTGGTGGGTAGATATTATATGAAATATTTTATTTATTTTGTTCAAATTGACGGCCTTCAGCCCAGAGACAAGCTTTGCACCAATCAATAACAGAACGAGTGGCTTACCGACATTGTGCGACTGTTGTTTCTTCGCACGCTTGCGTTATCCTTTATCGAAATGAGTGAAGGTCATTAACAGGAACCTCACGCACTTTTTGTTTGAGAGCACTCCATACAAAAATATCTAATGGCGTTAAATCAAGTGAACAGACAGGCCAAAGCACCGGTATAGCACTACCATCTTCCAGGAAAATTACCGAGGACCTCTTCAGAAAAATGAGTTTTATTTAGTTTTTTGCAGTTTGCGCGAAAAAAAGGAAGCTAAAACGAGAAAATCTACCAAATACATTTGGAGCTAACTTTTTAATCCACTACCACTTCCCAAAGTTTAGCCGTTTAACCCACAAACATTCTGGGTATCAAAAGTGACAGCAGTAGATAGCTCGACTCGATGTTGGACTATATTTTCATTATTTTAATTACTTTAGTAACTATTACTGTTCTTCCTACCAAACCAAACCAAATTATATCAATCTTATCTTGCATTATTCCACTATGGTATATATTAAAATATAGGGTCATAGTGTAATTAGTCAGGAGTGTACATAATTATGTAGTTCTAAATCCAATTTGGTGCATTTCTAAAGAATCCCTACGCTATCCTCTGATACACACATGTAGTCATTCTTTAGTCACCCAGTTACTGGGACACGTTTTGTTTAGAAGGTGCAGCTATCTATGTACGTACATACATAATATATGTTAAAGCTTTTAACACACACTCACACACATACAAACTCTTGGTGTAATATTCTCTGTAATATATGAATACATCCTTTTTTTGTGTGGCATTTATACTAACCTTTTCTTTTATAAAACTTTCGTGTGAGAGAATAATAATAGGGAAACACTTGGGTGTTCAAAGGAGTAGTGTTTCACGTATGGTAATATGTGTACACATATGTGTTTGAGACCGTTTTGGGGGATAGAAGATGTGTACGTAGCACGTGTCAAAGAGGGGACAGCCTACTACTCTGTGTCACAAAGGACAGTTTCTTAACGCCTGGGCTTCACAGAGTAGTGAAAAGAGGATCGCCTCATGTAGTGTTTCTAGACTTTATTAAAGGTACGGTCTAATTTTCATAGGAGGTACCTGTTACAAAGTACACCTATTTTGCCAAATTTGATAACATTTTATTAGTATTAATAATATTTATCACCTGCTTCGAGCAGCATAGTCTAAGGCACTAATCTCGGTGTACTATACTGCCAATGTCGAGGAGATCAAGGTTCGAATCTCAGCAGGGTGTACTGAGGGTGATTTTTCCAAAATTGTTTTCCACTCTTCCTCCGTGAAAATTAGGGTAATCTTCCTATAAATATAACCTTCCTGCCTATAACCCAAACGGGTGTCCCACGTATACCCAAACGGATAGTAAGACGCTCTGCTAAGTATTATTATAACCTTCTTCATCACTTAAATAATTAACTTAATTAGTACATAAGCGTATAGTGCATATGGTTCTCAAGACGTTGTCCTAAAAGAAAAAGAAATCACAAATGTCATAAATTTAAATCATGTATTTCCACAGAGTTTATAGAAAAAAGAATCGAGCCGTAAGTTTGACATGCCTGGTCTAAGGCATTACTCTAGAAATAGACTGGTCTACCAGGATCGAGATATCGAGGTTCATGTACCAGTCGGGTTGGAAGCGAAGTTTAACCTTAATGGTTTTCCAATTTACATCCACGTAAATAAGGATACATTTCATCTTAATTTTACCTTTATAATTTCTACAAATTTAAATGTAAATATGCAAACATAAAAACAGCTCGTACGTGTAGTAAGACGTGTTGCACGAATAAACAAAAAGTTTGATAATATTTTATTACATTATTATTGTTATTTTATAAGTATTGCTAATATCTGCCAAAAATGACAGTTGCATATCACATGATTTCCGGTCTGACAGGGACTGTAACGGCTTGTTGATTTTCAAACCTAAAGAAAAAAGATTAATCAAAAAACCTTAATTCAAAGGATATTCTTTTGGTTTATATGGATACTTGACCTTGACTTACCTTTTACTAACATAGTCCATGGTTTATGCATTTTTAAGCTCTTAAGACCCTTGGTCCTGTCGAGTGCAAGTCTAAAACCTAATTTGTGGGATGGTGGGTGGGTGGTTGAAAGGCATGGCATGTTTTCACAACCAACCAAAGTATTCTTCCGCGCCAACAAGAACAGATGGATCACGGAAACCGTAGATGACGCAAGCTAGCGGACAGGTCTTGCGGAAAAATCCCACGTTTGGAAATATCAGTTTTCTCGAGCACGAGTGAAATTTTTATGCTAATATTTTCAACACCCCCTCTAAGATAATGTATACATGTTTATTAGGTATTACATTTTCTTATATTTTTGCTATGTATCCGGCAGTTTTCGATTGAAAAATGTCAAAATTATTGATATTTGAGCACTGTCAAATATGTGTAAATTTGTATATAAGAAATATAACTTGATAAACATGCTTTTATTCTTGACCGAACTGTTTCCTAAAAGAAAATTGCAGAACAATAAAAATTCTTGAAGATAACCGTTTGTTCCCATGGTACTGAATTTCCACTCCAAATGAAAAGGGCCAATCGCCGTTAAATATTATTTTTGACATCGAAACAGTGCTTTTAGACTGTAGGGGCATTCAATGTACAGTGTTTATCGAATTATCGGGTGGTTGCTCTCCGAAACCCCATTCCCCTTCAGGTCCAATCAATATTATGCTTTATAATTATTTGATGGCCCATTTTTATATAAAAACACACCAAAATACCAATGTAGTACTCTATATTACGGAATAAAGAGTATCACACAAGTACTTTAGTGCAATGACAAGCACACAACAAGGGCTTCATTTGAGACTCTCTGTATCACTGTGTATTCACAATTCATTATTTATAACAATTTACTAAAAATACGCCATGGCATAGTAGAATAAATATATATTTTATTTTGGCTAAACCAAAAGATAACTATAAAATTATTTAAGTAAAATTAATTTTGTTCTGATTTTATGCTATTAAATAAATATTTACATTGAATCAACTGTAATTTATGTGACTATAATTTTTTTTTTTTAAAGAAAATATTTAATTATCTAGAACCGTATCCTGGATTTATTTGAAAACTGGTGGTACAAAGTATTTAGGAAGTATTCCTGTCAGAAATAATGGTACAATTGGTTGTTTTACGTACTTAAATGTAGAATTTGTTGTTTTATTTGTCGTTTTTGTTTATCATATATAATTTATCTTGTATAAAAAAATGTGTGCTGTAAATTATAAATGAATAAATGAATTTTGTTGCTATTGTAGTTACATTAAATGTGAAGTTATTTTTAATATTCAATTTATCCTTGAAATAATAACTTATAATTGTGATGATTTCTTTATAAACATCATTTGGTACTTGTCATTACTCTTTGATATATCATTTTTTTATATTTGTGAAGTATTTAGCATACATTTGATATCAGCAACATGCGCATTGTAAATTAATTATTTATAATTAATGTAGTGTTTTTTACATGGGATCCTTAGAAGTACGAGTTTTTAATTAGTGTTGTTTGGGGAGTAATATACCTATTGCGATTGTACTTGTCAAACCCTTTTATATTTTTAATGTTTTTAGGGGATACATATACAAATATATATATATAAACTATATGTAAGTAGACATACGTAACAATATATATATACATATATATATGTATGTAAAATATATGTAAGTAGACATACGTAACAATATATATATATATATATATTGTTACGTATGTCTACTTACATATATCTAAGTAGATATACATAACGTTAAAAATCAAGTTTTGAAATATTGCCGTTATTGATTTTAAAATAAAACGTAGAATTTGTATTGCTTGTGTGGGAAGTTATATAAAACCTAAATGTGTATTGCTTGATTTGGTGTTTGGGCTCATCACATTACTATGAAGGCTTTAAGCTGTTAGATATTTCATTAGGCTTACCTTGTCATGAGGAATAATGTGTGGTTTTAATAACTTTTAAGTTTTAATTTGGTATTTCAGCAATTCAAAAGTATGGCAGTGCATGAAAGGCTGGGTATCCATTATAACACGGTGACCGAAGATGATAATTATACAAGGAGGATAGGTTCAAATAGTATATTTAAATGTTTAACCAATAGGTGTTATTTGTCCAAGGCTCCTGAAGTTGGAAACGCTATTAGCAGGTCATATTATGAGAGTTATGCCAATATTAAGTTCTAAATTTGTGCCACAAGAATATCCTATTCTTTTAATTTGTGTTTCCATAGTTTTTATGTAAAAAAACCAGTATAATATTTGTACTAATACGTGGTGCAAATTATGAGACCTATGTCAATATTTATTGGTGAATTAATTCCACAAGAATATTCCAATCATGTGATTTGTGCCATCAATGTATGGTATCATGGAAAGATCAGGAAAAAGTAATGTGTGCCAACTTAACACTCTAATTTCCCTCCCTCGCTCGACCACCTACAAGTATTGTGATGGTTATTCATTCGTATTTAAGTCTACAATCAAACACATACATTATTGTGTTCATTATATTCTACTAAGAGTTGAAAAAATAAACATCTTGATTTTGGATTTAGGTTATATATGGAAAAATGAGTTTATACGTAAATATCCATCACCTTTTCCCAGATTTTTTAGAAAATGATGAGTTTTTTTTAAGTGTTTTATAGTATTTAATCTTAAATTCTCTGAACTTGTTATCTTATTAATCACACACAAGTCTAGAATTCAATTTTAGGGGAACTATAGGGGATGAAACCAAATTACTTACTCACTTAATTACTTAATATTAACGTACAATACACATCAATGGTCGAATTAACAAAGGCAGATTTTTCCAATATTTTTAGACCAAGGGAACCCTCGTACCAGAATAAATACGTGCTGGAGTTCACATAACATTTTTTACACTGTTATTATGAATATTCACTAATGATGGATACATCTTACAAAGTATAAAAGTTTTAAACAAATGGAAAATAACATATTTTTTGGCTGCGCCTCTGGCAAATGTCCTTTAATTAGATTTGAAAAAAAATTGGTAATCCTAATTACTGATGCTATTTTATAATGTGAACAACAAATAAGGTGAGCTGGTGGTCTAGGGGTAAGGTGTCAGACTTCTATGCTGGGGATCCGGAGTTCAATCCTCGGTCCTGGCACAGATTTATCTGATTGCCAAACCCTTCCTTCACCTCTGACAAGACTTTTATTAATCCGAACTTGGGAATGCCAGGCCTCCACCGTGGTTCGGATTCCACGTCCTCCATTTAATCTCACAATCACCCTACCATTATACATTAGCATAAGTGCGTACAACCCGAACGGGTAGTAAGACGTGGTGCTAATAATAATAATAATAATAATAATAAATAAATAAATAATATTATAAAATTGACTCATAGATAACTATGGCGAGGTTTCCATTTAAGGTAAGGTAAATATTCAAATCTTAGCGAGGTTGTCTGTTTTAAACATGGGATTTATCACATTCATCAATTTATAATCTCCATAGTATTTTGGTATTTTCAAGAAAAATATGAAGGCCCAAATTTCAGGCATAGGATGTATTTTATGGCACAAATTAAGGCCATATTTCTGAATCCATTCTATTTTATCACAAACAACAAAAAGCGCATATTTCAACTGTTGTGTGTGTATGTGTACAATGTAATAAGTAGCCTAATATATACTGCACGAAACAAAACGAATTAAAAAGCAAGTGTAAATTATATTTGATAGAATTATAATAAATAAAATTATAGAATAGGAAGAAAATAAAAGAGCACAAATAAAAGTAAAAACATTAACACACATTTACACACACTTCAATATATCGATACTATTATAGTAGGATTACTACACTTCCCGAGGAAGATGCTATAATAGCATCAATATATTGAAGTGTTTGTGTGTGTGTAGAATATTCCTCGTTAAGTAGTAGTAGTGCTATAATAGCGTCGAAATCTTTAAGTTTGTGTAAAATATGTGATATTATTTTTACTTTCTCGTTATCTTACAGGTAGAGAAAGTATTGTGATCATAAAAAAAAATCAAACTCGAGATTTTGATGAATTTAGATGTCCCATGACACCCCCGAATCCAAAAACGTGTTTTTTAATTCCTGTCTGTCTGTCCATCTGTCTGTACCTCGAAGGAGAGCCTAAAATATTTCACTCGTCGTGCTAAAAATTGGTATATAGGATTTTCATAGGGTTTCCCCGAGGGGATTTTGGAATTGTATATATAACCTTAAAATTAAGGGTGGTTCACTGAAGGACAAAATAATAAAAAGTCGATTTTCTCAAAACTGGCTATAACGATTTTGATTAAATTTCATTTCAAAACATTTATAAATATTTCAAACAAAATGGATACCCTCAATATCTCGGCAAAATGACTTTAGGGTTCCAGTCTGATACGTAAATTCTAATATGTTTTTTATCATATCTCTGAAACTATTTGAGATATAAAATCACTTTTAGTTGCAAATATGTAGATCTATTTATAATACAAATATTTTATTTGAGACATATTTTTATAAAACCAATAACTTTCAAGCTATACATATATATATATATATATACACTTTTCGAAAACTCAATGTAAAGAATTGCGACCGTAAAAAAATCCAACCCGAAATGTTGATAGGTGTTGACGTGTGACCCCTCAAACCCGAAAGAGTGGTTTTTGCAATGCCATCTGTCTGTGTGTCTGTTTAACCCTAAAATTAAGAGTAGGTTAATAAAAAGCGAAAAGGGAAGAAATTTATTTTCTCAAAATCGGCTCTAACAATTTTGATTAAAATTCAGAAATAGGCGTTGATTAAGATTATAAATAAACTGTATATTTCCATTTTCCCATAAAAATGAATTTTTGGCTCCTCTCATTGGGATTGGTTCTGGGGGAGGGGGGGGGGGCACCTCAAGAAATGTTAACATGAAAATACTTCAAAATTTGAGAGTAAATCTTTAAGTAATTTTTCAGTGTTATGCTAAACTTGAGAATAATTATCTAATTAAGTGTACAACTTGACATTTGTGATTAGTATTGAAATTTATTAAAAGAAAATAATAAGAACATCAATAAGTAGTGATTATTAAGAGTGAAATAAGTTTAAACATTATAACTATTACTATACAAATAGTTTTTTTTAGCTATTCTATCAATTAAGCAAAATAGATAGAATTATTCAACTTTCGAACAATCGAACAACTCCCCTCTATAATATATCTAGTTATTTCTCACTCAAACGGGAAGTTCTACCACTAAGCCATACTAACATGTTATGTGTGTGGTAGTATTCAAATATTTGGTTTAAAACAGGTTATTTAAAAACAAATTATTTTAAATATTTTTATTTACTATTAATAATTGAAATAGTAATAATAAAAATTATAAAATAAATTTAAACCTAAAAAATATTTGTGCAACAAGGTGAGGCGCAAAACTTAAATTTGGGTAATTTCATTAGTGCTTATTTTCACCATTTTAATAAGTGATATGATTGTCTTAAGTATTTATAATAGTTACCTATATTAATCATTTAATAATATTACCAGTAACAACCTAAAAAAAATGAAATCTGGTTAGTGAGATAATATTATGTGACAATAAAACTAATAGTGACTTTAACATTGATTTAGTTAGTTTAATTTCTTGAAGGGGCGCGCGCCCCCTACTTTCCTCTCCTGCACCCTCCCCTGGTACAGCAATGATCTATCTCTTTCATTTTAGACTCGATAGTAAACATTCACGTTTTTATTGGTCAAAATAAATAAATTAGGAATTTAAAAGCAATACGATGACCTGAAGATGTGCTACATCTAATGTCAAAAATTGTAACTGAAAGCTGAAATTTTAATACGAAGTGTTGACCCTTTGGGACCCAATATTGATACTTTTTATTGGTACAAATATACAAATGAAGACGTTAATTCTTTAAAAATAAAATTATAAAATTTAAAACCGTGAGTCAAAAAATGTTTTACGTATCAATAGCGTTTGTTCTCGGGTTCGCTAGTGTATATTATATTACGAATTTTTAGTGGTAAATATCTCTATTTTTAAACAATTGAGTGAGAAAGTCCGTGCGCAGTTCCGTACCATTTATTTCTCTACTATTCTTCTTTAATTTTATTTATTACAAACAGTTTTTTTAATCTTAATTCATTTCTTATCAATAACATTATTTACATATACAAGCAAATAATATAAACATTAAATAGATATAAAAAATAATCCATCAGATATCTTAAGCTCATTCCGTGGGACATCTGCTGACCTTATGGTCTCATCTATAGTCCCCGGTAAGGACCAAACATTCATATATCTTTACACTCTTTCAGCGAATAGAAAATCTCCATAGCCTCAGCCCACACTAGAGATATACTGACTGAGCAACAGCCATCAATTGCTGAATATAATACCAACTTATGCGGTTAGAGGGTGTCATTTAATCAGCACAACAAACCTTCCGGCCGTTAATCTCAGTTTTCTAGACCAAAGCCAAAACTTTTTCATTCAAGTAGCTCCTCATTTGTCCTCACGAAGCTGAGTTGACCCCGTTCCAGACCCACTGTTACATATAAATTCTGGGCTCAAACCCGGAACCTCTGGATCTGTAGCCAGGAATTCTAACCCCTAGACTAAAGATGTTGTTTCTTTCATCGACATCGAAGCATAAATTAATTTTCTGAAAACAAGTTTTTGTGTTTTTATGAGAATTATTATTATTATTATTACTAGCACCGCGTCTTACTACCCGTTCGGGTTATACGCAATTACGCCAATGTGTAATGGTAGGGTGATTGTGAGATGAAATGGAGGACCTACAGTTTAACGTGGAATCCGAACCACGATGGAGGCCTGGCATTCCCCACATTCACAAGATGTCTTGTCAAAGGTGAAGGAAGGGTTTGGTAATCAGATAAATCTGTGCCGGGACCGAGGATTGAACCCCGGCCGCCAGCACAGAAGTCTGACACCTTACCCCTAGACCGCCAGGTCACCGATGAGACGTAATTTACTAAAATTGTATACGTATATAAATTAAATACGTTTGATCAATTTGGGATATTTAACGTATACTTTCAAAACTTACTGATCATATCAGTACACGAGCTAAAAACTATATTAGTTCTATAAATTAAACAACACCCTGTCCAACAGCTGTTAATTTATCAGTGTGAAGGGGAATTCCCCAATTTGACCAATTATACCCTTTCTAGCCAAACCGGGAGTCGAAAATGAGGCCATTTGTTCAGTACACAAACAAGCTAAACTTTCATAATAAATGTTGGTAAAATATAGATTATATTAAAAATAATATGTAAGCTTATATATTTTTTTAAATGATCGTCACTCATTTAAATAAAACGCACGCAATAATTTTAGAACCATGTGTCATCAAAAATCTGTGTGGTTAGGGGCTGTTTTGGCAATGACGTGACGCTGTGAAAAAGATTGTGTGAGGAGAGAGGGGGTGAAGAGTAACAGGACCTAACGGTCATTGTAACACAAGGGATGAAGGGGAAGGGTAAATAATAGCAAATCCCAACCGGTCATCAATTATCTACTAAGCCTGTTTTAAATATGTAATGTCAAACAGTTCAACATTCTCCCCCCTTTCCGCTGCAACCACCACGACCCCACACTCTTAACCGAGTTGTTGGAGTACCTNGGGGGGGGGGGGGGTCCTTGTTATATCTCTGGTGGTCCTTGAAATAATCAAACATTTGTATCTGGTTTCATTATATTGCCTAAATCATGTAATTCCTAAATTTAGGGTTAGGCGTTTAGTATGCTGTGATAGATTACTGCTTTCATAAATTAAGTCAGTTTTTAATTCATGCGCTGACATAACCTTGTACTTAGAAATTCCATGGTTAAGGTGGAATGCCAAGGGTCGTGACAAATGGCTAGTGTTGTAGTAGTTTAATTTTTTTTTAAATCCAAAATAAATACAATATTTCTCCAATATAAACATAAAGTTTAATTTTCTTCTCATGTTGATATCAACAGTTGTTAAATACTTGTCATGAGCATAGCGGAATTGGATGACAAATTATTTAAATGCAGAGAAAAAGTTGTCATTAAATTCCAGGACACCCTTGACAGATATTCAAGGACTATTGAGGTTACCATGTGAATAAAATTAAACTCTGTTTCTATTGGAGAAATATTATATTTATTTGGGGAAAAAACATTTTTGCTATAAAAGCTGAAAAGAAAACACCAACCTTTTCCTAGGACCCTTTACACACCAACTTAGCCCTTAATTTTATTATTATTAATAATAATACCATTATTATTAGGTAGGGATGTGAGAAGCTTCGTAGTTTAGAAGTGGAAGTAAAAGGTCAAATCCCATTTGTTTCAACTTCAACACATACAATAAATAACCTTAGCATCTTCTAAACATTTCAAAGGAAGAGTAAAACTTAGATAATATGTGAGACGCCTCACTAAATATGACATATTTCAACATATAATAATTTTCAGAACAGCTACTAAACTGTGTTTTAACACTTGACTAGTGATTAAATTACATCTTTAAAGGAAGCTTAGCACAATTCAAAAGGTCATCATAGAAATATTTTTTTTATCTCAAATACTTAGATGCACTTTATGGATTATTTTAAAATTAAAAATTAATTTTATTGTACATTTGTGTCAACTTTCTTTGTCATGATTTCAGCCATTGTTAATCTCATTTTATTCTTAGTTTTTCAATAATATTTTTTTCAATTTTAATATTTTAATTTAAATAATTAAGAGCATAATAAATGTTGGTTTACCTGACTTATTTATTTGATTTTAATATTTTTTTATAATAAACACTCTTTTAATATTCAAACTCTGATATAAAATGTTTACTTATATTTATATTTAGAGTTCAATTATCTTTAGAGGTGACCTGGTGGTCTAGGTGTAAAGGTGTCAGACTTCTATGCTGACGGCCGAGATTCAATCCTCGGTCCCGGCAAAGATTTATCTGATAACCAAACCCTTCCTTCACCTCTGACAAGACATCTTGTGAATGTGAGGAATGTCAGGCCTCCACCGTAGTTCGGATTCCACGTTAAACTGTAGGTCCTCCATTTCATCTCACAATCACCCTACCATTACTCATTAGCGTAAGTGCGTATAACCCGAACGGGTAGTAAGACGAAGGTGCTAATAATAATAATAATTATTATTATTATTATCTTTAGAACTGTAGTTATCGGAGCTCTACAGGAAGGTGATTTTGTTAAACCTAAGATTATATGAATGAACCAATAAATGATATAAAATACTTATTTTATGTATTTTGTTTTTGTCCAAATACCGGTGTAAATCATGTGTCAGGTTGCTATGACAACCAGGTAAACTCAGTAGTCCTTAACATAAAATAACCAGTAGTCTTGAGATTATAAGAGTTTCTTTCATTTGGCCAAGAAGTTTGTTTTAAACTTTCCGCCTTTTAACGTTAGTACAGCTAGTAATATTTAAATAACATTATATATAACACTATTATATCTACATATGTATTTATTTATATTCTATTTATCACAATGATTTACCGTTTTGAAAATACTCTAGTATCACCAAGGTTTTGAATGTATAACTCAATTTTCTTACGAATGTAAACTGTTACTTGATCTACTTTCACGAATTAATACGTCAAGCCATATAAATTTTAGCAGAAACTTACAATATATACATATACATATATTGTAAATATCTTTAAAAATATTTCTTTATATATATTTTTAAAGATATCTGCAATATTTATTGAAAGCTATGTATATAAATAAATTAAACCGTTACCAATGTCGACCGAAAAAAAAGGTAATTTTTCTTAGCAAAATCAAGTTATACCTAGCTTTTAGACTTCAACATAAGTTTTAATATTTTCATATTGAACTAATATATATTACACTAATATTTTTTCTGTCAATTTCCACATCTTTCCACGAATCTCATTAACACGTTTCCTGTAAAGATGGGAGGGGAGCACAGTTAAACCTCTTAACCGCTTTGTCCTAGCTCTAAGCTGAGGCACCGTCTGCATCTAAATATTGAGTGGGAATAGAACACTTAACGTATATTATCATATACTCAACCTAAATTTACAGTGTGTAAGTAACACCTTGCTTCAATCTTATAGTAAAGAGGTATTAAATTGAATCGGAAAATATTCCATGCTATCTTCGATAAATGTGTTAATTTTTATCAACCAATTTCTACTTTTTAAAAGTGTAAGAATCCTACTAGAATAAACAACTAAAAAAATACAATTATTATTTTATTAAAAAAAAATATTTTATTAGGAGTCTTTTAAAAAGTAACCGTTTATTACACGCAAGTTAATGTATTCGAAATAGGTATGGTTAAAAACCATTTTCCAATCATTTGCTTCTTTAAGTGTTTAAGACTAGCTTTATATTTGTTATAGCTAATAAAAACAATTCAAATATTATGTGCTGTCCAATTTGATAAAGTTATAATATAACTTCTATCTAGTGCCAATTATTGTTATTTGAAATTGTCCTTAATTTGTTTTACTAATTAAAGAGTTTCAATAATTTTTAATTACTGTCCATAAAATACGCCAATATTTTAAATATGTAAAATTATTATTAAATGTGATTTATTTATACTTGCATTTTGCATCAGAAGGAGAAAAAATAGGATAAATGTTTGTCAAAATAACTTTTTATATACGTTTCACTTAGATCATATTGAGCAAATAGGCATGATGATTAAATACTTTCGTATTAAAGTGGTAAATAGTAAATTCTTCCAAATTAAATTTATTAAATGGTGGTGAGTATTATATTTACCTAAATAATATCACCAGACAAAATTATTTAAGGAGAGAGTTCATTTATCACAGGGCTACAATGCTCAATGTCATTATTTAATTTTTAAAAAATAATTCTGTATTCCGTGGTGAACGAAATATTTTCATGAAAGGTTCTCTATTCAGAAGAAACAATAAAATCAAAAGGAATATTTTCTTCTTAAAAGTACCAAAGCTTCAAAATACTCTTTCTGCTACAGAAGAGACGCACAGCACCAATTCATGACTTTTATCTCAGTTTCTCAGTAGATCCTGGTGACTCATAATATTAATATATCTTGAATAGGGTATTTTATTCATTCCAGTGTTACTTTTGTTCATATAATATTCATTCTTAAGGATTCATTTTTGGGAATGGAATAGATAAATAAGGTAGTACTGAGTCAACTTTCCAAAATTACTTCATCATACACAAATTAAATTTCATCTCTCACAATATTCGTTAGCAAATCGGAAAACCAATACATTTTTTTTTTAAAAGAGTTATTTAAATTATTTAAACCTACTTTGGTGGAAGAATGATTTATGGCTTCACTCTCACAATATACTAGACTGCCGATTACAGGGATATCGAGGTTAAAACCTCTAATGGGTGTTGTTTCCTAAATAGTTTTCCACTCTCCCTCCACGCCAATGTGGGAACACGTCCTCTAACTTCAACCTTCATCTCTAACACAATAGCATAATTAGTAGGTACGCGTGTATTAGCCCGAACAGATAGCAAGACGTGGCGTTAAAATAAATCACCTAAGTGTTAATACAATCTCCAAACGGCAGTGTTCGTTCATCACATTGTAAAAACACCTTGAGCCAGAAATCTCGTCGTTCATTCGCCGCGCCTTCGACGGAGTATTCCATCATCGATTACAATTTTATCTACGGGTAATCGTCTATAAGCTTTTGAACAAAGATATAAAAATATATCATCACTAGGTGAGTTTTCGCGATTGACTTGGTTACGTCTTGGTATCGAATGTTTTCGACCAAGTGGTTCTGATCATGGTGGAGCGTGAAAACAACTTGGAGTGGTTCTTCGTAAGCAAAAATGGCGGTTGGTGTAGAGTAGAGATAACAGCTATTAGGTTAATTTAATTAAGTTACCTACAGGTACTGATAAATGACGGAAAATTAACAAAAATATTATTATTAGTTATATCGGTGCTTATTTTGATTAGTCCTAATATTTATACAACATATCAAGATAAACATATCTTCCCAAAAATAGCCTTAAGAAAACAGTATTCACTTGTGTAAGAGTAAATATGGCGAAATCATATATTAATACTCTATTTCTTTATTCATTTTCATGATTTTAACTTCATATTATATACTCGTGTAAATATAATATACTCGTGAAAATATATACTTGTGTACATACCTTTATGTTCATACTCGTATATAAACTCATTTATATATATATATACCCATATACTTATTCTTTTATATGCAAGTAACTCACATGTTCGGATGAATTTCCTCTACAAGAGATCTAATTTATTAATCCAGGCCAAAGAGATTTGAAAGATTGATTGATATCGTTGGACTTGAAGAAGATTAAAAAAAAGTTGGTTTAGAAATATTTCTGTGGTGACCTTTTGAAACGAAGAAGAATAAGCTCATGTCAATTTCCATAAAAAATTTGATAAATTTCATACTAACAATTTTTAACGTTTAAAAAAATACAATTTGTTCTGATTTGTATAACGTAAAGTCTTTTTAAAGTTTATCTCACATGCCATGGCTACTCTAAACAAAGTTTAACATAATTGATTGAGATCTAATCCAAATTAATCTTTTATAAGGTGTCAATAAATTTAAAATAATGCATAGTATTAATCCCCACGTACTTAAACGTATTCCAGAAATTATTTTTTTCAAATATATAGTAAAAACATATGTTTATAAATGTTTATTTGATTTTCAAATACTTTATTTTAATTTTGGAAAAGAAAAAGCTATTTCTCAAATGTCTAGTCTTTAATGTTACCAAACCCTAGTTTTAAAGTTGTAAATTAGTCCGATGCAGCTCTGAATTCTTTTAGGCAAGATTTTTGGTTATATGTATTCCTTCAAATACTTTTCATGTGTTACTGTAATAGTTATTTATCCCAAAGGTCCTGAAAAAAAGTAATCTTCGTCAAACCGTTGTCTAAAGGAGAATTTTTGGTTGCTTTAGTGTTTATTTTCTTTTTCACAATTCCAGTAATGGTTCCCTATTGCAATATATATGTAATAAGGTGAGTTAAGGATTATGTTACAGTATCGTAGCTTTAAATAATTTATCGCTCTCCAAGTCACGTTGTATGAGTCCCTTTTTTAGAAAATATCTTTAAATAACACAAATAGATACAACTATTCCTATTACTTATAAATGTTTATAGTTTATGTATTATAAGAGAATGATAAAGAAAAACCCACCTCGGTGGCGTAGTTGGCTAACGCGCCAGCCGTGTTGAGCTCAACCGCTGAGGACGGAGAGATCGAGGTTCGAATCTCGGTCGGGTGAACTGTTTTTTTCTTTTTCTTAAATGGTTTTCCACTTCCCCTCCACGCAAATGCGGGTTCACTTCCTCTAACTCATCCTTCCAAATTCCTAATCCATTAGCGTAATTAGTACTTAGAGCGTATATCCCGAACGGGTAGTAAGACGCGGTGCTATTTAATAATAAAAAATAAAACTTTTGTTCCCGATTCAATTTACTTTTTATAATCTTAATATATTTATTTACTAACGTTTTAGGTTGATAGTTTTAAGCATTTATTTATTAGAAAAAAACACATATTTAATGTTTTTAATGTCACTATTTTTTTTTCCTGAAACAAAAATAGAAATAATTATAATAATTAACAGTGACAATATTTATTTTACAGAAAACGACTTTTTATAAACATATACAACCAAAATTAAATGCATTTAATGAAGTACAATCGTTAACTTCTACCTATTGAATAAGTTATTCCCATTTAGTAACTTGGATACATGATTGCTTTTCAATCTTGAATGCAAATAAATAAATTTAACTAACCACGTTCTATGATAAACGAAACATTAGAAGTAAAATAAGTAATACAAGCTTTATAATTGAATTTTAAATTGATCAAACTGAAGATAAATCATTTCAACATTAAATAAAATTTATTTATTGGTATTTATTGATCTTAAGAATTATCTTCATTTAATTTTGTTTACCCCCGTGAATAAGTGTTTATAATATATACAAGTCTAGAGGATATTTCTTATGAAGATTGTTTTTATATTATGTTTATTGAGTCGCCCTTTTTTTCCCATTTAGTAAATATCTAGATGCTATGGCTGATAAGTATGTAATATTATTATGTGTACTATAAATACTATTATTAATACTATAATATTATAAACTGTAATAAATAATCAAACGTATTGGGGGGTACGTGGAGTAAACATGATGCTCATATAGTCTATTGGTGAGGAGGTCAATTTTCTGATCCCGACTGAGTGTACTGAGCGTTGTTTTTACCATTTTATTACCCTCCCTCCCTACCCACATATACGAGTATATGTTTTTCTAAAAATCAACCTTACTCATCAATTTTTCGCTGTTATTAAATGTGGATGATCCGGACTATAAATAGGACGCAGTAAAAAAAAAAGTTTAGCTCCATATATTTTCAATATTTTCTCAAATTATTTAATATTGATTTCTAACTTTTATAAAACTGCTGTAATAACTTATTTTTCTGTTTTGTGTGGATTTACAAAACGAACACAAATGCACGGTTGAGTGAGTCTTCCAGCGATATAGAGTTGAGGCATAGCTAGCTCTATCTCTTGCGGAAAGTTGCACAATAACCTACTTTCTAAAAGCGCATCTACAATATTTTTTTTATTATTACTATCTTCCTTGTATGTTTCAGTAAATGGCTAAGTTTTGTGTCTGCCAGGGAGACTGGTAAAATATAGGACAAACATTACATTAAATACTGTTTGTAAAGGTGGTTGAGGCGATAGAGTGTTGAAATTAATTGCAATATTTTTTTAAACACAACTTTCCGATTTATCGTTTTGGTCCAAATATACTGAGATGTTTTTCTCCTAAAAATGACCTTCCAAAAACTCAACTAGCACTATATGCGCAGCCCATTTACCTTTTATTTTCCATGTAGAACACCTTCAAAATCCTAAGGTCATATTCTGCCAAGGCCATACTAGATTCGGGCCAATACGGTAGTTAGTAAAACAATATTTTTGAAAAATTGATTTTATTAATATATTTTAACAATGGACATAACAGAAGTCTTTAAATAGAAAATAAATATGGATTTTGAATTTAATTTAACAATATAGTAGCCCACTTCGGTGGCTGCATATTCTAAGGCATCACTCTCAAATTAGTCTAAACTGACGATGACGGAAAGATCGAGTTTTGAATCTGGTAGCTTTCCAAAATTGTTTTCCACTTTCCATACACGAAAATGTAGGTATATTTCCTCTAAATATAATATTTATAATCCCTAAAATGCCTAGCGTAATTTGCACATATGCTTGTAACCTAGCGGGTAATAAAACTCGGGGCTAAAAATTAAACAACCTGTTTTGGTGGTTGCATAGTTTAAGGCTTCACTTCCACCATAAAATAGATTGCTGATGACAAGGAGATCGGAGTTTGAATTCCAGTCGGGTGTACTGAGCGTGATTTTTACAAAATGGGTTTCCTTTAGAACATATTTTTTTTAATTTTACGAGGAAAGTGTGTAATGCATATTTAATTAAAGATAAAATATTTTCTAGTCAACAACGTTCTTAACAGTTATTATTTAAACACATAATTATAACAAAATTTAATAGTTTTAACATCTCCTCAAAAGTTCAAACTATATCAAAGAATTTTTTTGTAGTATTGATATAATATGTAAAAGAATATTATGCAGTGTAAATCACTTTTCCAGCAACACATGGGAATATTTCAAATAAGATAGTAATTTAAACTAACAGAACACAATTACACACACAACATTTTAAAGAAAATAATAAAGTTCTCTTAGAAAAAAATTAATAAGTTAATAACATATTAAAACCATCAATTAAAAAAATAGTATCAATGTTAAAATTACATTTTTAATACGTTAATATGATTTAAAAATCTAAAATTTCACTTCAGAACGACTAATTAGTTCATTTTTAAGTCATACAAATTTAGAAACAAATATTTTTATTTTGTTCCATTAGAGCTTAATAACCAAGGAAGATTAACTTGTTTGTTACAATTCTAAATACTTTAGGGATAAAGTATTGTCATACTAATTACTAGGTGATTAAGAACTTACCAGGCTATTAAATCAGTTTTCAGCAAAATTAAAATATATGTCAAACAAACCAACATGTAAAACCAATTAATTTGACTCAAGCTATAATTTAAATATAGTTGAACAATGAAACCTAATCACGGGAATGGAACCATGAACCCTTGGCTTAGTGTGCCAATCCTCTACCATAGAGCTATCCAGGTTTGTCCTGGTGTCACTCATCACTACTAGTTTGGAGCATAGTGATGGATATTTGCAACAGTAAGTTAATTAGTAGATAATAATAGAAAATTGTTTTTGGCCTATTTTAACAAATTAATTAATTTTGATTTTATTTTTATTGAAACCAAAACTATTAGGTATATAGGTCTAAAATATTTTAAGTTCCTAGGTAGGTAGGTAAGTGTCTATATATATATATATATATATATATATGTATATGTAATATACATACTTACATATGCTATAGCTATGGCATTAAAAACTTGAAAATCCATTGCCGAACTTACAAAAGTATGCCACCAATCCCTATCTTGATCTAGTTAAATCCAGTACACCATAAAACACACTATCCCTAGCTTGAGATAATTCTCTCCAATACACTCCATTACACACTATCCCTATCTTGAGATAATTTCTCTTCAGTACACTCCATTACACACTATCCCTATCTTGAGATAATTCTCTTCAGTACACTCCATTACACACTATCCCTATCTTGAGCTAATTCTCTTCAGTACACTCCATTACACACTATCCCTATCTTGAGATAATTCTCTTCAGTACACTCCATTACACACTATCCCTATCTTGAGATAATTCTCTTCAGTACACTCCATTACACACTATCCCTATCTTGAGATAATTCTCTTCAGTACACTCCATTACACACTATCCCTATCTTGAGATAATTCTCTTCAGTACACTCCATTACACACTATCCCTATCTTGAGATAATTCTCTTCAGTACACTCCATTACACACTATCCCTATCTTGAGATAGTTATATCCAGTACACTCCATATCCTGAATTATTTACGTCATGTAAGGTAAGAGACCACGTTTCACACCCATAGAAAGTAACCGGTAAAATTGTTTAGTATATTCTGATTCTTACATTCCTGGACAGAAGGCATCTGAGATGTTAATGACTTATCGAACGCGTAATAGCATGCATAGCCTGACAGTATTATTTTCCTAATTTCCAATCTAATATCTTTATCAATAGTTAAAATTATTCCAAAACATTTCAGCTAATTAAACATGTTAAGTAATGCTTTGTTGGCAGTAATATTTAAATTATCATTCCCAATCCGTGTTATTTGTGTGATAATATAACTGTTTAGTAAAATTGAACTGCCTCAGGAAGAATAACGTTCAATTTATATATTCTACCTATTTAATTTAAGGATTTTTATTCCTCTATTTAATTCACTTAAATAGTTTAAATAATAACTTATTTTCATTATAAAAATAGAACCCCCAAATCAAATTAGTAGCCAGGCGTCACTAATTTACATCTATATTTAAATGAGTCCTTGTGATGGCAGTGATCGTACCAAATATTATTTTCAATTAATAATTGTGAATGTATTTATTGATCTTATATGTGCTATATAGTTCAAATCACTTGAATATTTAAGATACGTATTAAATGTATATTATATAACAACTATGCCATGTCTGTTTGTTTTTCTTTCTAGAGATTTTTTTTACTTACCGGTGAGCTAGAAGGTTGAAAATCGACATGTAATTCTCTGGGAATCCGAGAATTACGGGAAAACCCCTAAACCCTAAAAATTTGAAAAGGAGTTGAATCAGTAGTTCCAATAACTTGCTATGCTAATGGGTCAAAAATCAAGTTTGTCTGTTTTTGCTGAAACTCGATTTCAGGGGGGATGTTAGAACGGCTAAATATAACCCTTTTATAATTTTTTCCAAATTATAAATACTTAAATGGTATGAAACATTTCAAAAATTATTATGTCCCGTTTAGTTTTAAACACATTTTATGTCTGGGGGTTTTCAAGACCGGTTAAAAAGATCCCATCATTGATTTTTCGAAATTTAAATTAACTGATTCTTAATGGGTAGCCAAATTGAAGATAGGGTAGGGAAAATGAGGCATACATTTAGGAAAAAAAACTCTTAATGGAGGTAGAAAGATACATTTTCTAGACATATAGAGGGAACGCTTTAAATAACAAAATTAGTGTTAAATATTCTATGTTTGAATGGTGAAATGAGGGGAGAGGGTTCCAAGTTGCCAAAACTAAAAGAATAAACTACTTTTGAGTGTGGTATAAGATTGAGATTTGCCGAGCATTTGTAATGAACACCCCAAATCATAATGAAGGCCTGAACATTCTTAAATTTAAAAATGAAGGACCCTAAATTGGAAAGAGGTCTCTCTCTCAAAATTTCCAAAACAAAATAAAAACATTTTGGTAGGTACAGTAGAAAATTGAAATATATTATTAAATTAGCTGCTGTCCATGACTTGGATAAGGATTCATATCATGATACGGATATAATAACTTTTTGTTCGCATTCGTGTTTTAGTTGACTAATTTCAACAAAAAACGTTTATTGTAACATAACTATAATAATTACATATATTGTCTCGCGGACTTTTTTGTTCACATTAATGAGAACGTTCAATATGTATTGTATTTTTTTATGTAATACCAATAGTTTTTGCATGGCACGCGGATAAAGCATATTTTTAGGCAATTTTTTATACCTTGTGTAAAACTAACGAAATTTTTATGAGGAATAAATTAAATTTTCAAAATAAAATATAGCCTATGTTACTTGCTGATAATTCATCTTTATATTGGTGAAATAATTTTTAAAATCGGCCCAGTAATTTTTGAGTTTATCAATTACAAACAAAAAAACAAAAAAACAAAAAATCAAATCTTTCCTCTTTATAATATTAGTGTAGATATAAACCGTCAAACCCTAATAACCAGAAGAGATTAAATATTAAAAATTAAAAATTGAGGTCAGAGATATGGCACGGACTGTATATTTACAAAACTAAAATTATCAACCATTTATCGGTGACTTATAAAATTGAAATTTGTCAAAATGGTAAAGAGGCCATTAAAAAGATTTACATATTTAAATGTTGAATTTACAAAATGGGGATTCAGAAGAAATTTCCAAAATTATAAAAAAAGCACCTTTTACTATGGTATAGAATATAAATTTTGCGAAGAAGTAGAAAAGTATGAAAGTTTTTTTAAATTTTTTAAATAAATATCTGGGTTGAAAGAGGTCTAAAAATTTCAAAAAATATTTTAAAAGATTATTATTAATTGTGGTGGAAAATGTAAATGCTACTTGTAAACCAGGACGTCTCCCCCCCTCTCCCCCCCTGTTGACTAATTTCAACAAAAAACGTTTATTGTAACATAACTATAATAATTACATATATTGTCTCGCGGACTTTTTTGTTCACATTAATGAGAACGTTCAATATGTATTGTATTTTTTTATGTAATACCAATAGTTTTTGCATGGCACGCGGATAAAGCATATTTTTAGGCAATTTTTTATACCTTGTGTAAAACTAACGAAATTTTTATGAGGAATAAATTAAATTTTCAAAATAAAATATAGCCTATGTTACTTGCTGATAATTCATCTTTATATTGGTGAAATAATTTTTAAAATCGGCCCAGTAATTTTTGAGTTTATCAATTACAAACAAAAAAACAAAAAAACAAAAAATCAAATCTTTCCTCTTTATAATATTAGTGTAGATATAAACCGTCAAACCCTAATAACCAGAAGAGATTAAATATTAAAAATTAAAAATTGAGGTCAGAGATATGGCACGGACTGTATATTTACAAAACTAAAATTATCAACCATTTATCGGTGACTTATAAAATTGAAATTTGTCAAAATGGTAAAGAGGCCATTAAAAAGATTTACATATTTAAATGTTGAATTTACAAAATGGGGATTCAGAAGAAATTTCCAAAATTATAAAAAAAGCACCTTTTACTATGGTATAGAATATAAATTTTGCGAAGAAGTAGAAAAGTATGAAAGTTTTTTTAAATTTTTTAAATAAATATCTGGGTTGAAAGAGGTCTAAAAATTTCAAAAAATATTTTAAAAGATTATTATTAATTGTGGTGGAAAATGTAAATGCTACTTGTAAACCAGGACGTCTCCCCCCCTCTCCCCCCCAAATAATGTAAAAATCTAAAAATACTGAAAATTTGAAATTTCAAAATAGGCTCTAAGATATGGGGTGTACTTTTTTTTTTGGGGCCAGTAAAAAAAATTCTTGGTGTAAAATAAAATTGAGATTTGGCATGTACGTAAATATATCAGAACGAATAAGCGAATGATGTCTCAATAAACGGAATTTCAAAATTGTAAAACGGGAAACGTAAGAGCTTGAAATTAATACAACTAATGTAAAACACTATTTTCGGTGGAGTTGAAAATTTATATTAGATAGGAAAGTAAAAGAATCATATCAGATAATGAATTAAGTCCAAACATTTCAAAATTGGAATGTGCTACACAAAATGGTCTGGGGATAGTGTTAGCTTGACATCTCTCCAAAACTGATTGAAAATCTATCTTTTAGTGCAGAAGAAAATTTAAATTTGGTATATTTATAAAATAATCACCCCAGATAAAATAAAAGTTGAATGGTTTGGAAATTAATTAATAGGGATCTGGGAAATGGATGAAAAGTAGGGGCCCCTCAAAACTGCTAGGCTAATAAAAATAAAAATATTGGTATGATACACAGTTTTAATTTTGTAGCGGCAGATGAAAAAACCTAAAAATAAAATACACCTATACAGGATCAACATAATAATGAAAATAAACTATTTTTGGTGGTGTAGCTTGGTGAACTGTGATGCTCTTTTTTTAAATCATGTTGCTCATTTATCCCACATGTCTATATTAGTCTATTGTTTCTCTTAATTATATTATAGCTATACTGTATTATATTAATAATGTGGCTATTTTATTATTTAAAACTAGCACAATCTCGCTAGAGACTGTCTTAAATACTAGATATAGATATATTAATAGGGAAAAAATCCTAATAATTTGGATGATCAATCCGGCAAGTTAAGATAAAACGTGTTTTTGGTTTCTTCATAAACTAAGATTGATTCAACATCCCTATTAGGATTTAAAAATCAACTGATAAATAGTTTTTTAATAAACATTTTTCTACTTTATAAGTTGAGCTATATTCCCATTTTATGTCTCGATATATCTCGATATATGGATGAACATAATCATAGCTATAAAACAAACATGGTTGAGTACCTTCATCAATAGTTTCACTGAAGTTTTACGAGTTTATTAGTCAATAAATATGCTAAAATATTTAATACATATTTGAAAATAAGGTCAAAATTCCGAAAGATGTTTTTTTAGAACTAAGGATGGGTGTATTAGAGATAAATAAATAGATATAAACTATTTAAAAAGTGATTATTCAACATTAGCACAAACTACTTTGAAATAATTTCAGTGTAATTCATCCTTTGCACAAACATATAATTTTAACTTTAACCTTATGAAATAAAATTGTATTTTATTAGTACGAAACCATTGATATTTTAAATATAAAACTACAGGTATAGGGCACATAACGCACACAAATACTTAAATAATAACATTAGCAATGTTACTTACCCATAAAAAGAAAACATATTAAAACAATACCTATAGCAGTTATTAGTAATAAAAATTAATTTGAGAAACATAAGGATTCTAATATTTTTATAAATACCTCTATATTGAACATAAAAACATAACAATTTACTAATTTATGTTATCATAATATTAGCATGACTTCTTTCAACTTTCAGGGATACGAGTTGGGTGTACTTAAGTTTATTTTTTTAGGTTGGCCTTCCATGTTCCCTCCACGCAAATGTGGATACATATCCTCTCAAATTCTCATTTGATCATCCCTACCACACTGGTATATCCGTACGGGCTATAAGCATTATAATTAACTTAATATGGTGGGAATAAGGTAGTTAAACTGTATAGTAAATGTAACCACATTTTCTTGGAGGGAGAGTGGAAACCCATATAGGAAAAAAGCTTGGTTCACCTGTCAGTAGCTAGAACTCCAACATCCCTATCACCAGAAACCCAGACTACATGAGATAAAATTTATTTAGGCTATCTCCGAATGGGAGTTTTCCCTCTTTTAAAAGGAACATTAATACAATTCTGGTTTTTACAGTGTTTAAAGTTGTGTGAAATCACTAATTTTTGCCTTGAACATGTGGTAACGTATGGGAAAATACAGCCACTCTAGTTATTTAGTTAGTGACTTATATCCAGAGCTTTAATGTATTCATTTTTACTAATTTAACAACAATAAACCGCTTCGGTCACCATGTGGTCCAACGCGCTACTCTCGTGTTAGACTAGACTGCCAAAGATGGGGAGATCGGGATTTGATCCCGATTGGGGGCACTGAGGGTGATTTATACTAAACTGTTTTCCACTCTCCCTCCACGCAAATGTGGGTGTACTTCCTCTGAATTAAACTCTCCTAATCCCTAATCCATTAGTGTAATCAGTACATAGGCGTACAACACGAAAGTGTAGTAAGGTGCGGTGTCTTGCCAAACCCTTCCTTCACCTCTGACAAGACGTGTATTAATCACAACTTGTGAATGTGGGGAATACCAGTCCTCTACCGTGGTTCGGATCCTCCGTTAAACTGTAGGTCCTCCATTTCATCTCACAATCAATCATTACCTATTAGCGTAAGAGCGTATAACCCAAATGGGTAGTAAGACGCGGTGCTAATAATAATAATAATAATAATAATAATAATAATACCCGAGGTTAAAAAACACGACAATATATGATACTACAAAAACTTAGTCTGAATTATTTGTTTATTTCTCAATGAAAGAGAAGAAACTAAATTTTAAATGAATATGTTTTTCGCCCTTTTTAAAAATAGAATTGGGGAATTTAGGTCATTGCGCAAACGTTCGATAGGTCACGCAAAGTTTTGGAAAAAAAACAATTAATATTGTTACGGCTCAAAGTTTCCTCAAGGTCATGGGAATTATTTATTTGTATATTTTTATGGCAGTGTTTTAAATTTATGAATAATAATTTTTCTAATGGTATCTATAACTTCCTACCTTTATTTTGAAAAAAAAAAAAAAAAAAAAAAAAAAATCGAAGAAAAACACCAAAAAAAAAAGAAAAAAAAAAAAA